>NIVC01005160.1:0-24339 GCA_002269645.1 Macrostomum lignano | reverse complement strand
ATCATCATCATCATCATCACCATCATCATCATCACCATCATCATCATTACCATCAGCATCATCACCATCACCATCACCATCATCATAATCACCATCATCATCATCACCATCACCATCATCATCATCATCATCACCATCATCATCATCATCACCATCACCATCATCATCACATCACCATCATCATCACCATCATCATTACCATCATCATCATCATCATCATCATCATCACCATCATCATCATCACCATCATCATCATTACCATCATCATCATCACCATCACCATCACCATCATCATAATCACCATCATCATCATCATCACCATCACCATCATAATCACAATCATCATCATCACCATCACCATCATCATCATCATCACCATCATCATCACCATCATCATCATTACCATCATCATCATCATCATCACCATCATCATCATCATCACCATCACCATCATCATCACCATCACCATCATCATCACCATCATCATTACCATCATCATCATCATCATCATCATCATCATCACCATCATCATCATCACCATCATCATCATTACCATCATCATCATCACCATCACCATCACCATCATCATAATCACCATCATCATCATCATCACCATCACCATCATAATCACAATCATCATCATCACCATCACCATCATCATCATCATCACCATCATCATCACCATCATCATCATTACCATCATCATCACCATCACCATCATAATCACAATCATCATCATCACCATCACCATCATCATCATCATCACCATCATCATCACCATCATCATCATTACCATCATCATCATCATCATCATCATCATCATCATCATCACCATCACCATCATCATCACCATCATCACCATCATCACCATCACCATCATCATCACCATCACCATCATCATCATCATCATCATTACCATCATCACCATCATCACCATCACCATCATCATCATCATCATCACCATCATCATCATCATCACCATCACCATCATCATCATCATCACCATCACCATCATCATCACCATCACCATCATCATCATCATCATCATTACCATCATCACCATCATCACCATCACCATCATCATCATCATCATCACCATCATCATCATCATCACCATCACCATCATCATCACCATCACCATCATCATCATCATCATCATTACCATCATCACCATCATCACCATCACCATCATCATCATCATCATCACCATCATCATCATCATCACCATCACCATCATCATCACCATCACCATCATCATCACCATCATCATTACCATCATCATCATCATCATCATCATCATCACCATCATCATCATCACCATCATCATCATTACCATCATCATCATCACCATCACCATCACCATCATCATAATCACCATCATCATCATCATCACCATCACCATCATAATCACAATCATCATCATCACCATCACCATCATCATCATCATCACCATCATCATCACCATCATCATCATTACCATCATCATCACCATCACCATCATAATCACAATCATCATCATCACCATCACCATCATCATCATCATCACCATCATCATCACCATCATCATCATTACCATCATCATCATCATCATCATCATCATCACCATCATCATCACCATCATCATCACCATCATCATCATTACCATCATCACCATCATCACCATCACCATCATCATCATCATCATCACCATCATCATCATCATCACCATCACCATCATCATCACCATCACCATCATCATCACCATCATCATTACCATCATCATCATCATCATCATCATCACCATCATCACCATCATCATCATCATCATCACCATCATCATCATCACCATCATCATCATTACCATCATCATCATCACCATCACCATCACCATCATCATAATCATCACCATCACCATCATAATCACAATCATCATCATCACCATCACCATCATCATCATCATCACCATCATCATCACCATCATCATCATTACCATCATCATCATCATCATCATCACCATCATCATCATCATCACCATCATCATCATCACCATCATCATCATCATCATCACCATCATCATCATCACCACCATCATCATTATCATTATCACCATCATCATATCATTATCACCATCATCATTATCATTATCACCATCATCATCATCATCATCACCATCACCATCATCATAATCACCATCATCATCATCATCACCATCACCATCATCATCATAATCACAATCATCATCATCATAATCACCATCATCATCATCATCAGCATCGTCTTGTTTCTTCCTTTATCGCCGACGCTTCGGATTGGACAGGTCAGTCTCGTTCGCACACTCTTCTATGTCTCGCCATATTTGTTTTTGCTAATAGTCGTCCGCAAATCGGGCATTTTCCTTTCTCGCTGCGGTACACTCTCGCGACTGCCATGATGTGGACTTGCTTGACGGGCCTGCCAGGCTGGCATGCCTTTGCGTGTCTGCGAAATTTGACCTGCTCTGCCATCGTCCACAGCTTGTGCATTGTACCCTCCCGCTCTCGCTACGTCCGCCTCTGCAACACTTTGCGCGGTTCTTGCGTGTGGCTTCTGAGTTGAACGTCGCGTTGCATCCGTTAAATTTGAGTGTTACCTTTGCCTCCCTGTGATGAATCATTCTCTGATGTATTGCCAGTCCTCCTCGTGATGATCCTCGTATCGACATCGGTAGCCGGTTAGTTCTGTTTCTGTCTTCTTCTCTTTCTGCCTGTGCCCGGGTCCGCGTCTTGGTACCCTCTCGTGCACCCCTTCTCTTCTTCTTGTTTCGCTTGGTCCTCGCGTTGTTTTACAGGTGCTTGCCAGAGCTCCCTGTCTGTTACCGTTCTTTTGATATCAGTCTCCTTGAGGCCTGCTCTTTTAACTATTTTCTTCCAGAAGGACACGATTGTCTGGTTTCGTAGTCTCGCCTTCCTCACTCCTTCCAGGTTCTTACTCCATCTCGTGATGCAGATTTTAGCTAGGCTGGTGCCTGGGTTGTTTGATACATGACCCATCCGTCTCCAGTGCGCTTTTTCTGCTTTCCATTCGATGCTGTCTATGTGGAGTTCTTTTCATACATCCCACATGTTAACGCCTTTTCCTCCATTCGATCAGGGGTGATTTAGTCTTGCTGCTCCATATGTATCTGCACCTCCTGCCCATTGCCTTCTGCATCTTTTTTAGTTCAGATTTGTAGAACGGGCGGGCTCCCACGTTGAAAAAGAGCGTACTTTCTACACACACACACGCTTCCAAAATCTTCGCTTGGGTGCGCCGGTGGAGTTTTGTTCTTCGCAGTATTTCAAAAGTTCGTAGAAAAGCAGTCTTTGCATAAAGCTATAGCCTTGAAACTTTTCACAAATACTATTTCATATATCCAAAGCCTACAGCTAAATTTTCAGCAAAATTAATTGAAATGGCCACCAGAAATCTGCAATAAAACTCTGAACTCCCCACTGCGTTTACTGCGTTCTCCAGAAATGAAGCTGCTGCTGAGATGAAGACTGTACTGCAAGATGAAGCTCCATCCCTCAGCACTGTGCACAAGTGGTTTGGTCGCTTTAGAGCCGGCCATTTCAATCTGGCTGACAAGCCAAGAGAAGGTCGTCCAAGAACATCAACAGATTCCTTAAATGTGGCTGCTGTGCAGTCGGCGTTGAACGAGAATGCAAGACTGACGATTGAGAGGATGGAGGAGAGTTTGGGCATTGATGCCACATCGATTTGGAGGATCTTGCACGAAGATCTTGGTGTCACCAAGAAAGCTGCCAAATGGGTGCCACGAATCCTCTCGCCTGAGCAGAAGCAGCAGAGAATTGATTTCTGCAGAAATTTCCTGGATCAGTTCAAAGATGGAGCATCTGCGAATTTCCAGAACATCGTCACAGGTGATGAAGCCTGGTTCCATCAGTACGACCCGCCAACTAAATCACAGTCGATGGTTTGGTCACTGAAAGGAGCCCCACCTCCCCAAAAGGCGGAGCGGGTGAGGTCAGCTGGGAAAATCATGTTCGCGATTTTCTTCTCGCCCAGAGGCATCGTAGCCTCAGTGCCTGTTGAGCAAGGCCGCACTGTGACCTCTGATTGGTACGTGACCAGCTGCTTGCCCGCTGTGTTCAATTCCATCGCAGCTGGCCGCGGCAAAGCTGAGCTACGCCGCTACTTCCTGCATCACGACAACGCACCTGCACACACAGCGAACAACACAGTGCAGCACATTCATGCTTCTGGCATCAAGCTGCTGAGCGCTCCGCCTTATTCACCGGATCTGGCGCCGTGCGATTTCTGGTTATTTTCGAAAATCAAGCAGCCGCTGCGTGGAAAGTTGTTTGAGACTCGAGATGAGCTGATTTCTGCTGTGAATGAGCAGCTCAACTCCATTGAAAAAGCTGATTTTAGGGGTTGCTTTGATAGCTGGCTGCAGCGCATGCGAACGTGCATAGAAATTGGTGGCGATTACGTTGAGAGATCAGATTGAGATGCTGATTAATGTGTCGCAACCCGCTTTTTGATATCTGCTTGCTTTCTATCACTTTCTACGAACTTTTGAAATACCCCTCGTATTCTTTAAACTCCGTTTCAAGCTTGAGCTGCTCTCTTCATTCTGTGTTATACGCTGGTATCCTCTGTACTCCCAAGCCACGTTCCTAGCATCCTGATTTTGTCGTCTTTTTTGTCCTGAGGGTTGCCTTCTCTTCTTTGTCTGTATTTGTTCTCTTCTCTTGTTCGCCCATCGTTATCTCGATTGTGTCTGTTCCTGATGCTATTTCTTCCGACATGCCTATCAAAGTCATATCGTCCGCGAAATGTGAGTTCGATATGATGGTGTGTTGGTCGTTTCCTCGTTGTACTCGTATCGTTCTGTTCTTTTGGGCGGTAGCGCGTGTCCTGGCCTATGGACCCACTTCACTCCGTACTGCTTTCCTTCCTCTCTTGCTTTTTTCGCCCTTTTTCTTCTGCCAGTCGCATGACTGCCTGATGGAATATATTGAAGAGGATAGGTGACGTCGCGCATCCTTCTCTGAGCCCCCGTTGGGGGTAGAACTCCGTGCTGGTTTCCTTGTCGCATCGCACCTTGTTCGTGCAAGTCCTTGCTGAGAATATTGTTGAGAATGCTCTCTTCTAGGTATCTCCAAAGCACTGGTTTGTTCACTCTCTGGTAGGCTTTTCTTAGATCCAATAGCGTAATTGCTGTAATCATTCTTCCACTGAAATCTGGGCTGCCTCATTTTCTTTGAGTCTCAGGATTACTTGGGTGGCGTCTAGGGTGGATCGTCCGCTCCTGAAGCCTGCTTGTGTATCTTTGAGGCGTTCTGTCCATTTGCTCAGTCTGGTTGCTAGGATTCGCTAGGTTGCTAGGACTCTGCTTACCATCGACAGGAGGCACACTCCCCTGAAATTGTTCATGTTAGCTCTGTCGCTCTTCTTGTGTAGCGGTACAATGATTCCTGTCTTGTCGCTTGATCTCCACCCGTCTCCGGTTGCTGGAGTCTTCGACAAGCGGTGAATTTTCATCTTCAGGTGCGTGTTGACTTCTGTACACGCGTCTCTGATATAGCGCATTCTGACGCCATCCTCTCCAGGTGCTCCGTCCTTTATTTTGGCTATCGCTATATCAATTTCATCACCGGTTAGTTCCTATGTCAGATCCTTGGTCGCTTCTTCCCTTGTTTGTTCGTCGAGCTCCGGTTTCTGGATCTGTTTGAGTAGTGCATACATTGTGTCTGGGTCATTTTTGAATCTAACGGCTTGGATGGCTTCCAGGTGATCCCTGAAAACTTCCGCCGAGAACAGTGGTACGGACTTGCTGTTGTTACTGTTAGGTTGGCAGTTTTTCCCAATTTTCCTCTGACATTCATACATTCCGCCTACGTCCGCAATGTTCTGCCACCATTCCTCTTCCCATCTCTGTATTGCTTCTTTGTGCTTTTCTCTGCACTCTTTGAGTTGTTCTTTTGTCTGTTCCCTCTCCTCTTCTTGTCTTGCCGTTGCCTCAGGTGTATTGTTCATTCCTGATTCCTTCGTGCTGTTGCGCCTGGCCAGGGCCTTTGCGATTTCCTTGTTTAAACTCAAGTTCTTTCTCGTGTCCGATCATCCACTCATTCGTTTTGTCTTTTCTTCGTCCCGCATATCGTCTCTGATTTTCCGGTCCTATCTTTTCATGTTTTCTTCTGTTAGAGTCCTGAAACCTTCTTTGGTTTCTGAGTCGCGTAGGCGTTCCCATACGATTTGCTTTTCTTGTGTTTTTGGGTTTCTTCTGGGTATCGCCCTGTGGCGCTCGCAGAAATTCCTGTGTAATGTCACAACTTTCGCTGTAAGGTGGTCGGATAGGTTTTGCTCACTGTTGGTAAATCACCATGACCATCAATTTGTCAATTTTAATAGCTAGAAGTCTGTTATCCGGTCGTTTTCGCGCCATACCGTTCACGCGGTGTTGTTCAGCAATATCCCTACTTTGTAGGAGTAGACTACTGTAGTGCTTGTAGTCCGCTTGGCGGATAAGAATCTTAAACCTATAAGAGCCGTATATTTACGATATATATTCACACAGCTGCAGATGTGCAGCTATGACTTACGCAATACATTGAGGTGCTGAGCACGCTGGCTAGAGAGCAAGAGAAAGGGCATTGTACACGCATAGGCTGCGCACCACATCTCTCCCCCAAAGCAAAATAAAAGTCCAATACGAAAGGGTTTAAAATTTCATTGCGAAAATTGACGAGAAAGTTGTAAAGGATTAAAAAAATTAATTAGTAAAACAGTAGCAAAAATTTCGATTTTTGAACGTTTAAATACTTAACCAATCAAAGAATGCCGATCTTAGACAGCCTCCCGGCTCAGTTCGAATCAAGTCACTGCTTGTAGCAGACGGGCCGCTTTGCTGTCTTGGGATGAGGCCTCTGCGCAATCGGACCGTCGTTGGCCGGATTTGCCTCCGTCGCCGGCGCCCCCGGCCGCTGATCGCCGTCCAGCTCGTCAAGGTCCCAGGGGCACTCACGCAGCGGCTTCGCCTCAGTCACATGCCGCCGAATGACTGCCGTGCCGCGTTGCAGCGTCAGGGTGCCGCCGCTGACTGCTTTGACATGCCAAGGCCGCGGGTCGAACGGACAGCGCAGCTTGGCCTTGCCGCGGTTTCTGAGCAGCACGCGGGCGCCTGCCAGGATGCCGTGTGGCGCAGCCGATCGCTGCGTGTCGGCCGCCTTGCGCATCGCCTGCTTGTAGCCGCAGCCGTGGCGCTGCAGCTGCCGTCCGGAGCTGCCGGTTTGCTTTGTCAGGCCAGATGGCAGGATGTCGCCGGTCTCTCGGTTGAACATGAGGTCGTTGGGCGTGCGGTCGGTGCCTCGGTGCACAGAGTTGCGGTATCCGAGCAGCCACTCGTGGATCGCCCGCCGCCAGTCGTTGCCTTCGGCCGTGGCGGCGTTGATGGCCTTGTTGAGGCTGCGGTTGAAGCGCTCCACCTCGCCGTTCGCCGCCGGGTAGAACGGGGTGACCCTGCGCTGTCGAACCCCGAGGCCGTCCAGAAACACACTGAATTCCTCGCTCGTGAAGTAGGTGCCGTTGTCCGTAGTGATCTGCTGCGGCACCCCGAAGCGGCTGAATGATGCCATGACACAGTTGATGACGCTGGCGCCATCACCACGTAGAGGTCCTGGAAGGCTTGCTGCTGCTCGCGGTCCCAGACGAATTCCTGGCTTTTCCGTGTTAGTCGCCTCAGCGGCTCCGCTTTGTTGGCAAGGTGCGGCATGAACTTCTCGAGGTGATTGGCCAGGCCGAGGAACGACCGGACTTCCTTGGCAGACTGTGGATCCTTGAATGCTTGCAGCTCCGCGATTTTCTCTTCTGATGGCTGGATGCCGAACTTGGAGAGCGTCATAGCCATGAACTTGGCCTTGCCGATGCCCCAGTGGCACTTGCTGGTATTCAGGGTGATGCCATTGTCACGCAGTCTGGTCAGGCAGGCTGCCACGTGTTCTTGGTGAACTTCAGGGCCCTGACTGGATGATGATGTCGTCGTGGATCCACTTAACAGCTTGCATCTTTGCGAGCAAAACGCTCAGTGCGTGGCTCAGATCGGACCTGTCCAACAGGGACATCTGCGTCATCCAATCCGAGGACCTTCTTCCTGGAAGACCACCCTCATTGCCTCGGTTTACCTACCAGGCGATGCTGCGGTCGTCCCCAGAGCCCTCGCTACGCTGGTAGAGCTCTGCTCTGCCAAAAACTACGAGCTCATGGTTGCCGGCGACATCAACGCCCACCACACTCACTGGGGCAGCACTGGCATTAATCAGAGAGGCGAAGACCTCCTAGCCTACGTTGCCTCTACGACCCTCGAGTTCTGCAACTCTGGGTCCACCCCTACCTTTGACAACGGACGGTGGTCGGAGGTGATCGACGCTACGCTCGCAACGCCCAGACTCTACCAGAGTATTGGAGCGTGGCGGGTGCTTCCAGTGTCCTCACTCTCGGATCACAAGTTCATCTCCTTCAACCTAATGGCCGCGCGTAGCGCAACTCGTGTTACGTGGAGACGGAACGCCAGAAATACGGATTGGGAAACCTTCGGGCTCGCCCTGAAGGAATTCCATCGGTCTCCTGGCCAACCATCCACGATCACGTCGTGCCGAGAGGCGGATGAGTGCGCGACTGTTTTGACAGAGACGCTAACCGCCGCCTTTGAGGCGTCCTGCCCTTTAAAAGCCTATAAAGGGAAAAAATCGGCGCCGTGGTGGAATCCCGAGCTCGGCAACCTCCGTCGCAGGGCTAAGAGACTCCACCGCAGAGCAACTAAAACTAAGAGCCCTGCAGACCAAACCGCCTATCATGAAGCAATTCATGAGTTTAAAAGGAAGGTTAGGAATGCAAAGGCTCAAAAATGGCGACAATACTGTGAGGAGCTAGAGGGCTCACGCCCCACCTCCAGAGTTGTGAAAGCGCTCACGCTGGACAAAATGTCTAAGCTCTCCTCGGTCAAACGCACCGACGGTACGTCCATGGACAACCCAGGGGAAACGCTTGATGTAATGCTCACTGCGTTTTTCCCCAACGAGCCAGCTAACCAGACCACTCCGGATCACTCGGAGGGAGGTCACGCGCTGGCTGCCTCTATCATCACGGAGGACCGCATTGTGAGAGCGGCAAATTCCTTCAAGCCTTTCAAAGCCCCAGGACCCGACGGCATTGTACCGGCCCTTCTAAGAGAGGCGGTTAAATGCCCAGGCTTCCTGCGCAAACTTTGCAGCCTTCTTCGGGCATGCATCACGCTTGGTTATGTCCCACAGGCTTGGACCGAGGCAAAGGTGATCTTTATCCCTAAGCCAGGCCGCTCGGACTACCATTCTATCAAATCCTTCAGACCGATCAGCTTGACCTCCTCCCTGGTCAAGCTGATGGAGAGACTGGTGCTTTGGCGCCTTCTCTCTGTTGAGCTGAAGAACAAACCTCTCAGCGAGAACCAGCACGCTTTTCGGGCGGGTCGCTCCACTGAAAGCGCGCTGCACGTCCTGGTCGATAAACTCGAGAAGGCCGTGCTTGGTAATGGCTTTGCTCTGGGGATCTTCCTGGATATCATTGGCGCCTTCGATAACGTCCTCTTTGAGGCGTTCCGAAGAGCTCTTTGTGAGAGGCAAACGCACTCACATCTCACCAGATGGATCATGTACATGATCAGCCATCGCACGGCCACCGCCAGTCTGCTGGGCTACCAGAGGACGGTCCCCGTCTGCAAAGGTAGCCCGCAAGGTGGGGTGCTGTCTCCAGTTCTCTGGAATATGGTCATCGATGAGCTCCTCCGGGATGTTCGGCCTGACCCCATTCTGAAAGTTGGATATGCGGACGATGTCACCGCGGTGGCATCTGGTCCGTCCCCTGATACCCTCAGGGACCTTCTTCAGAACTTCATCTACGCTGCTGAGCAATGGGCGGACCGCTGTGGTTTAAGGCTCTCTGAGACTAAGACCGCAGCGATCATGTTCACCAGCAGGACCAAGTGGCAGATTCGGCCGCTCACGCTTTACGGAAGGGAAATCCCCTTCTGCAAGCAGACTAAATGTCTGGGTATTACCCTGGACCACAGGCTGAACTGGTCACCCCACGTTCAAACAAAAGCCAAAAAGGCCTTCGCAGTCCTCGCGCAATTGCGCAGGGCTGTCGGCACCACCTGGGGGCTCACCCCCAAGCGCCTCTGGTGGATCTACACTGCAATGGTTAGGCCCGCTATCTCGTATGGCGGCCTGATCTGGGCTAGCGCCCTGCAGATAAAGACCTGTCTAGAGGCTCTCAGGAGAGCGCAAGGGCGCGCTTGTCGCACGATCATGAGCGCCCCTCCGTCTGCTCCCTACGATGGCCTCAACGCCTTCCTCAACATTCCTCCGCTGGACATCTTTGTCCGCAGGGAAGCGGCTAAGACTGCCCGCCGTCTAGCTGACGCTGGCATTCGAATCCAGCCCCATAGGGCCATGGCTAAGCGCAAGCTTCTGCCCCACGCTGACCTCTGCCTCAAGGACTTGAGAGACAGCGGCGGGCTCCACGTCCTATCTGACGGCGAACCCCGCACTCTCAACCTCTTTCAGCGCTACAAGGTCACCATCCCCTCTAGGGATGCTGCCAATGACCACTGGAATTTCCAGGAGGTCCATTGCTACACGGACGGATCCATCAAAGACGGTCGCGCCGGCTTTGGGGTCTGCATCATCATCAACGGCCGCGTAATTGCCACGCATGCCCAGCACACTGGTAGACTCTCCACAGTCTTCCAGAACGAAGTCCTTGCCATCAGCTCTTGCGCTGCAGAGCTGAACGCCAAGGTTACGAGAGGAAAGACTATTGTCATCCACTCTGACAGCCAAGCGGCCTTACAGGCCCTTTGCCACACCACAACGAACTCCCGGACAGTCGCCGACTGCGCCCGGCAGCTCAACCTCCTGGCCAGAAGCAATACTGTCAGGCTGAAGTGGATCCCAGGGCACGCAGGGTTTCCGGGGAACGAGCTGGCAGACACCCTCGCCAAGAGGGGCGGCTCTGGCTCTTTCTTCGGCCCTGCCCCCCTGGTCCCTATGCCCTTGACAGTCATCAATCGTCAGATCGACGACTGGGCTGACTCCCTCCACAGGGACAGATGGGCGGGCACCCAAAACTGCCGGCAATCTCGTGCCGCGGTTCCTTGCCCGTCTCACAGGCTCAGAAACATCCTTCTGAACCAGAATCGGAAGGATATTCGAGCCCTTGTCATGACCCTTACCGGCCATGGCTACCTCGCCAGGCACTGCTTCCTCCGAGGCGACCTCGAGAGCGAAATTTGCCCCTTTTGCGAGTGCGACAAAGAAGATGCTCAGCACTTTGTCTGTCACTGCCCTTTCTTTAACAGAGACCGGCTACGCTACCTCGGGCCGAACCCGTCCATTGACGAGGTCTGCCAGCCCGACAGCATCCCACGGCTCATCCAGTTCCTTCGGGCGACTAGACGAGCCAGTTTCTTCCCAACGGAAGATCACGCTGCAGGACGGACCGGCGGACCACCCTGACCGGCCCCACGCCTCTGCCTGTCTGCGGGCCTTCAGGGGCTAGCGGAATGGGCGACCCTCGCCTCCCCGCTGTGTCTACGGACCACCCTGCAGCTAAGTCAAGTAAGTCAAGTTGGCCAGGCCGAGGAACGACCGGACTTCCTTGGCAGACTGTGGATCCTTGAATGCTTGCAGCTCCGCGATTTTCTCTTCTGATGGCTGGATGCCGAACTTGGAGAGCGTCATAGCCATGAACTTGGCCTTGCCGATGCCCCAGTGGCACTTGCTGGTATTCAGGGTGATGCCATTGTCACGCAGTCTGGTCAGGCAGGCTGCCACGTGTTCTTGGTGAACTTCAGGGCCCTGACTGGATGATGATGTCGTCGTGGATCCACTTAACACCAGTGAGGCCTTCCAGCACTTGCTGCATGACACGCTGCAGGATCTGCAAGGCGGAGGCGAATCCCATGCTCAGGCGTGTCAGCTGACGCATCCCTCGGGGCATTGAGAAGACCAAGTACTTGCGGCTGTCCTCACTGATCTCAATTTGATGAAACGCCTTGAAGATATCGAGCTTGGTGAAGATTGTCGACCCCGTCATGTCACTGGTAGCTTCTTCAAAAGTCGGGATTTGGTGTCGCTGCCTCAGGGACGCCTTGTTAACGTCTCGCAGATCCTGGATGATCCTCAAGGTCTTCCCGTCCTCTTTCGGTACCACGACGATGCGACTGACCCATGGCGTGGGGCCTTCTACTGGCTGGATGATCTGCATGCGCTCTTGCTCGTCCAGCTCGCGGTCCAGCGCCTCCCTGAGATGTACTGGTATATTCGAGAGGGCGGATGACAGACGGGCCTAGCGTCGGGCTTGATACGAGCTCGTACCAATCTGAACTAAAACACCCTTGACCTTGCCGAGGCCTTTGAAGAGCTCCGGAAATCGCTTGGCCAGCGCCAGGGTCTCTGCGTTCTCCGTCTCGGCTGCTGCAATCGCGCGAACCTGAGGCCCCAATCTCAGAAGGCGGAGTGAGGTCGATGTCTCTCGTCCCAGGATGTTGACGCCGTCGCCGGGGACGACCATGAAGCGAACCTCCTGGCTGTCCTGGCCGGTTGTCACCTGCAGGCTGCAGGCTCCCAGGATGCTGAGTGGTTCTGAAGAGCGGAAGGCGAATACCTTTGTGCGAGTTGTCTGCAGCGGCGGGGGTCGCGGAAGTTTCCACCAGGCTCTCTCTGTCAAGATATTGCAATCGCCCCGCTGTCGACCAGGACTTCCAGCTGCGTTGAGTCGACGAGCACTGTTGTGCGGACGCCGGCTGTAGCCGTCATGGTGGCCGCCACGGTCAGACAGAAGATGCTGTCCTCCGGCTCTGAGCTGTTGCTGTCGGCCTGCAGGGCACGGACGGCTTCCAACGGCCGGGAGAGACAGGCCCTCGCCAGGTGATTTCGCTTGCCTCAGCGCTCGCACGTCTTACCTCTGCTGCGTTGCATTTCGATGGCCCGGGACTCCGCATCTGATGCACGTGGCTTGCTTACCTGGCTGGTCCCTTGACTAGGCGCTCTGCCGATGAGGCCGCTGCACCAGTGTCTCGAAGCCAAAGTCGCTGTACCGCCGCCTCGTTAGATTCCATGAGGCTTGCCTGAGTCTCTGCTGTCTCCATGGCTCTGGCCACCCGAAGCGCCTGCTCCAGGTCGACATTTTCGATCGCTAGCAGCTTGCGGCGAAGCTGCTCTGAACTGCAGCCGGTGATTTTGGTGGTGGTATCTTCTGATTCCATTTGACACGTTGTTCAGTTCAGTGAATAATGTAGCGTTCCAGTGCGAACTTAACCATTTGTCCGAAACGTCCGGCTCCGATGTTCGCTCTTTGGGCATTCCATGTCTCAATTTTTACTTTCTCCTCTTGCCATTTCCTTCTTGCTGTTATAAGTCTCGTTTTTGTTCTTGCTTTTCGTTTTTCATTGCCTTTCCTCTTCCTTCTTTCTGATCTGGCTTTCTTCTGGGTTTCGCTCCTTGGTCCGGGGTTCTTTTCTTCAGGCAGCTTCAGGTTGATGGCGTTTTTATTGCTCTTTTTCTCTCTTTTTTGGTTTTTTTATGGCTCTTCTTTCCTCTTTTAATCCTCACTGACATCTTTCACCATATTTTGTTTTTAGAGGTGCACAAGTTGGTTACTTCCTGTCTTGGATCTTGTCACTTAAGCCAAGTCCCCAGGCCATCATCATCATCATCATCATCATCATCATCATCATCATCATCATCATCATCATCATCATCATCATCATCATCATCATCATCATCATCATCATCATCATCATCATCATCATCATCATCATCATCATCATCATCATCATCATCATCATCATCATCATCATCATCATCATCATCATCATCATCATCATCATCATCATCATCATCATCATAATCATCGTACCATCATCATCAAGGACACTCACTAATATAGAAAACACCTGTAAATTTTATGTTAATTGAAAACCGCATTGGATTTGATTACTGGGCACAGAAGCTATTATTATAGCTCTCGAGAATCTGCACAAATTGCTTTAACCAAGAGACAGTATGTGTTCCTGGCGTAATCCTGTCCCGATGTTGCTAATGATCTTCATCTGTCTGTGTGCAGTTTATTTTTGCCGTCAGTAAGGTCTTTTTGGTCAATAGAAATCGTCAAGTACGCGGACTTCATGTTTAAATTTCATTGCACAACAGTCTCGACAGCGAATTCCACATATTACTCGTACGCAGGTATACTAATCCACTAAAAATTGCAAGCTCAGTGGCATCAAAAAAAATAATAAGTATTATTTATTAAAATAAATCACCAGATATCGTAGCGATTATTTTTAAAGGTTCCGGAAAGAATCGCTTTAAATTTATGCATAATAGCTCTAAGCTAATATCAATAAATTATTTGTCTAATTGCTCATAGATCCATTTCGCAATTTTCGCTGTAACTGGGGCAAGCTTTCTGCAGCAATAAAATCTGCTTCAATAAGATAAGCGTACTGTGCAACGTTGCGGAATGTAATTTAAACTTTAGATAGAGAATTTTTTTGAAATTTTCTGCTAATCCCGAGATGCCGGGATTTGGCATTCATACGCTCGTAATAGAGTCTTGATTAATGCTATTTCATTATTTATTGTCCGTATTCACCTCTATTTGAGCCTGTTCATCCTTATTTAACTTTATGAGCGTATTTAATATAACTCTTCAACAATGCTTCACAGGTAACGGATGTACTGGACTACAAAATTAGCTAGGCATACACAATTTACAATATACTAGACTAGACCTAAACCTGATTAGTGACATTCTTATATGGCTTAGGACTACATGTAGTACTGGTAGTTTACTAGGCCTATACTTAATCAAGGTATCTGTGATGCTCAGATGGCAACTCTAGTGCTTGAATAACGAAGCTCGTATCTTGCTTTGCTTGTTTATTTGGCTTTAGGACCACATTAATGATAGCGTGGCTTGTAACAAGATTACGAACAAGATTAATTTATAAACACTTATATATTAGGAAGGGATGAGGGAGGCGGCATTTGGGCGCAGCGGCCATAGACTATTGCACGAGCGTATGTCATGTGTCCCTCCAGAAGGAAAGAGTTGAACTATGTTTCCGAACAATGTAAACTTTATGTTAGGAACTTAACAGATAACTAATTCAAATTCAGCGTGTCAGGTTTCATTTTGGTTCGTAATGTGTAGCTAATGCGGTTTTTTAGCAGTCATGAGGAGTAGCGGTCTGGTTGGCGACGCATCCGGGTGCTACGGCGAATTCCACCTGCTTCTTGTACTTGCGCGCCTTGGGTCGAATTGTCGCTGGCGTTCCCTGCCTCCGTGTCTGCGGGATCTCCTGCTATTGATTCTTCATCGTCGTGTGGCAGTGGAGCGAGTTGGTTGTCGCTTGCCAAACGCAGTTCGCTCCCGTCCAACACGAAGGCTGTGTTGCGGCCTCGGTTCATCCCGTATTCGACAGTGGAGGGTGGAACGTCCGAAGTTGGCTGATACAGAACGTGCTCGCCTTGGTTGAGTGTGGAGACTACAGGAGCGCGTAGTTGGCGTCCGAAAACAATCTCAGCTGGCGTCTTGCCCCTACTCGTGGATGAGTTTCGGTGATGAAACAGCAATCGCTGTAGATAGGGAACAAATTCAGCTTGGGAGGTTCGTTCGTTCCAGGCCCGCAGAGCTCGTTTGACTGTCTGGACTGCTCGCTCAGCCGATCCATTGGCCTGGGGATAATAAGTTGGGGATTCCATCTTCTTTATGCCATTTTGGTGCAGCCAGCTCCTCAGTGAATCGCTGACGAACTCCGGAGCATTGTCCGAAACTAAAAGTTCAGGCACGCCAAAGCGTGTGAAAACAGTTCTGAGGCATTTAATGATCTGATCTGTGGATCGATCTTTACAGGGAAAGGCCTCGATCCAACCAGAGTGAGAGTCGACTGCTATCAGGATGTTTCCAACATTCTTTACGTACGCCCAGTCAACGTGAAGCTTTTGAAACGGGTATTCAGTCGATGGCCAGGTGTCTCTGGTCTTCCCCAATCTGGGCCGCAGCCTGTTGCATACATCACACTGGCTGACAAATCGCTCGATGTCAGCGCGCATTCCAGGCCACCAGCAGGACAAGCTAATGAAGTTGAGTGTCGCCAGAGACCCAGAGTGAGTGCCATGCGCTGCACGAAAAGCTTCTTTCCGCAGTCTTGGCGGAATGTAGACCTGGCAACCCTTGAACAGTAAGCCGTCCTCGATAGTTAGGCATTGCGATACGGCCTGGAATGGTTTCTCAGCCTGAGAACAGCCAGCCCAGTTTCCCGAGCGAATTCGGTGCATCACTTTTTTATGAGCTCATCCAACTCTAGCTCTGCGGCAACCCGGTACCTGGAAATGACAGACGGCTCGAAGGCAACGCAATCAATGGCTTCGCAGACTTCCGCCGAATCGTTAGAATCGTTAGATAAGTCAGTGAAGCGTAGACGAGAAAGCGCGTCGGCATGTGGAATCTTCTCTCCTGGTATATAGCGTATGGTGTAGTCAAGGTGCATCATCGCGAGTGCCCATCTGCTAATGCGAGCGGAGGTGTTCAGCGGCACCCCGCGAGACTGGCCGAAGAGCTGTTCGAGAGGCTTATGATCCGTCTGTATTGTGAAGTGGCGGCCCAGTAAATAGTGCTTCAGCCGGCTGACTGCCCAAAAAACGGCAAGGGCTTCTCGCTCTATGTTCGAATAGTTTTGTTCCGCAGTGGAAAGACACCGAGAAATATAGATCACAGGATGGCCATCCTGCGTGACCACTCCTGCAAGCGCTCCCTTGGAGGCATCTGTGGTAAGAGTGAGTTCCTTTTCTAATGAGTATGGCTGGACTATGGGTTGAGAGGCAATCTCCGTCTTGAGTTGTCTGAAGGCTCGGTCACACTCAGCTGTCCATTGAAAGTCGGCGTCCGCTCTGCTCAGTCGATTTAGCGGCTGAATCTTTCCAGAGAAGTTGGGTACTAGCCTTCCGAAGAAGTTTATTAGACCAACGAATCGTTCCAGCTCCTTCTTGTCTTTGGGTTGTGCGATGCTGCGGATTTTCTCAACCAATCGATCATCGGGTTGGATGCCAGCAGCAGAAATTTTAAATCCCAGAAATGATATTTCATCAGTCGCCTCGATGCATTTGCTTTCGTTGATGGTGACATGCTTTTCTGCCAGCCTAGTCTTCACAGCACGAAGTCTTTTCTGTAGTGAATCACTGTTTTCGGCGAAAACTAATACGTCGTCTTGGTAGATGAGAACGCCCTTTAGGTCTGACAGAATACTTTCCATCGCGCGCTCAAAAATAAAAGATGCATTCTTCATCCCCATCTGAAGTCTTTTCACGCGAAATAATCCTTTGGATGTGTTAATTATTGAGAGATCCTGAGCAGCCTCGTCCAATTCGATCTGCCAGTAGGCCGACCTCAGGTCTACTTTGGCAAACTTCTTGGCGTTTTTTAGTTTGGAAAATAGGTGCTCCACGCTAGGGATGGGATGGTCCTCTGACTTGATCTTTGCGTTGACGTAAACGCTGTAGTCAGCGCACATCCTTAGGGTTCCATCTTTCTTTTTGACCCAGACGACAGGAGAAGCATTGCTCACCGGGCCGTCAACTGGTTCTATCACGCCCAACTGCTGCAGCCTGTCCAATTCAGCGTTGATGGAGGATTCCAGGGCGACAGGCACGGGACGCGCACGGCAAAACCTCGGATTGGCACCAGCGATGGTCTCCATTTTGGCCTTGATGCCTTTAATCACGGGTAGGGCATCCACGCTGTTACCGATGCTAGTGGAGCATGTGCTGTGGACTTGCGCTGAGTCCAATAAGTCACAGCCTAACAGACCGAATGCCTTAGAGGCCTGTACAACGATCAGTTCAGCAGGGTGAAACTTGCCGCGAAGCTCAATGGCGGTTTATAACTTGCCGAGGACTTTAAGCATGTGGCCATCGTAGGTTTGAAGACGGCGATGACACCTCTGGAGGGCCGGGCGGCAGAGTGACTCCCAGAGAGTGCTTGAAATGACGCTCACCGCAGCACCGGTGTCTACTTGCATTGGGATTTGAGCACCATTGATTACTATGTTTTCCAGTGTCGAGTCGATAGCGTGAATCGTGTCCGCGTCCCTAAGGTGAAGAAGGGACGTGGTATCTGGTTGCGGCGTGTCTGCGTTTGAGAGCTCCTCGACGTTGTGGAGCTGGCGTGGTCGGGAGGATCGACATACCGATGCAAAGGGGTTTGGTTTTGAGCATTTGCTGCAGGTTTTTCCAAACGCTGGGCACTTTCCAGCAACATGGACTTGGCCGCAGTAACCACACTGTCCCGTGCGTGGTCCAATCTTGCGAGTGGTAAAGTTGTTCTTTGTAGCCAAAGAGCCATGGTGAATCTCCGGAACAGTTTCCTTTGGTGGGGAGGTCGTGAACGGCATGGAGGCTTGTTTGGACACGAACTATTTCACTTGCTTGATCTGGGCAACAAAATCTACGATTTCCTCGACCGCCAGCTCCTTGATCTGCATAGCTTCTAGAACCTTTTGCTGTGTTGTGGGACAGTGCATGCCAGCGACTAACGCCAAATGAATCATGACCTCTTCTGGGCCTTCTGCCTCTTGTATCTGCCTATTGTATCATATACAACAGGCCCTACTTTTAGTACGAGTAGAAGAATTATGTACTGGATCCAACACTACACTACGTGTGTTAGCTATGTGTGCTGTGAACGGTGAACACCCATGCTTGAATTGATTGACTGAAATGGTATTTGCTTTGAATTTTGCTTTTGCAACAATAAAATTAAAAAAATGGAAAAGAGTGCACGACTGTCAATTAATTATTTTCTAATTTATTAATTTGATACTTTTAAGGTGTAACTAACATTGTGGTCAAGAAATGAGAATGTTAAAGAAATTATAATTTGTACATTAATAGATAATTTAACAAGGGTTAATTTAAAAATTTTAGCTTTACAGCTGACAGACAACAAGTTGTGACGGGTTCTTTCCCCATCTCTTTAAAATTGTTTCGTTCTTCTACTTCCTTGGTATTGCTCTTAGTAGTATTTATAGCCACCGTTATTCCACTTTCAAAAAACTAAACCGTTTTAAAACACCTATGGTATTTGTGAATCGTGGTATCTTGGCAAGCGGACGAGGTCAGTATAACAATTACGGTTGTTGGTCTCCTCCTTAACAAGTTTGCGCGCGTCAGCCGTTTAGATTATCGGGATCTTACGGTCAACGATTTTGGTTTCATAAACATGCATTGGTCCAATTACTCGTGTTAAAAATAACTCAATTTTATGTCTATAGTTGAGACACCATATGAAATCAATCCGGCCTTTAGACCACAGACCACAATTTTAGGATCTGTGTTTTAGACAGACGTACTCGCTTTAAAGACGGCCTCTGCGTTCTTCTTGGACTTTAATACACAGTCTTTGATAAAGCAACAAGTGTCACAGCGATTTGTCAAAAACGCAAGACAGTATTTTAGTTGTTTTGGGGCGAATATAAAAAGGAGGGGCCTGCAGGTTTTGAAAAATATCTGCATTAGTAACTGCAGTTAAACCGATAAAAACGGTGCCAAAGGCCAAGAAGCGTACCAGTGTCATTTTGCGTCGCTCCAGAGTCGCTTCAGAGTCGTTGCGGATGACAAAAGGTAAAATTGGAAAATAGGACTCTAATACAACTTTAATAACGACGAGATGTCGCAGTACAAGTCGGGAAGAAGTCCTCAAAGAGTCGCTGTTTTATTGTCTGCGACTCTAAAACGACGGAGTTGACTGAGGGTAATTGTCTACGCGGGTTCCATGCAAGAACACCCTATTCGACATGATGAAGGGCGTAAAACGGGCTGGTCTGCCCGTAGCGTGTTAGCTAAATGCCAACTAATTACATGCGTGCAATTGTTTTATCAGCTTCACGGAAATGGGCCATGGGCTATAGTTGATCAAAGCGATAACAGTTAAGTCTATCATGAATAGGTCTACCTGGTTGCTCGTCGGCGCGTTGCGATCGTTTGCACGCTTGTTGTCTTTTATGAGCTCGCTTTGCAAGCGTCTAAAAGCCAACTGCACCCAGGAAAGTGATACATTGCCCCTCACGATCTGTAATAAAAAGGATTGTACAAGTGTATCATACGTCCAGCGGCTTCTCAGCCACGCAGCCTTTCTACCGGCCTGTCAACGACTTTGTGAGCAGGTCGTGAGCAGGTGTGAGCACATTGTACGTCAGAGCCTACCTCCAGTACAACGGTTCAAGACGGTGCGCGTAGTGTCGCAATTTGGTTTGTGTGCGCTCCACTTCATCTAATGGCGCGACGTTGGCAGCCAGAAGAAAGACGACGACAGAAAGTTAAAATACTGTGCGTACGTCTCACGTGGAACGTCGGGGAGCACCATTGGACCGTTACAATTAAGCAACCAGGCTTCAGCTCTTGGCCCCCAATGTGATGACCAAGGTCACGCAAGCCCCCCATGGCGGTCTCTGTACCGTGCCCCTCGGATGCGGATCGAAACATTCAGAGCGTCGACTAGTTGAAAAGATCTTCGTTAATCCGGGTTGACTGCATTTTATCGGCGGTGGTTTTCCTAGTATTGCAAATAAATCGGGTACGACTAAATGACAGCACATAGTCACGAACCTGCACTCCAACCCGGCTTGGGTGAGCCGAACAGTTACATGCAAGGACCACTGGAATGTTAGTCTCTAGTCTTTGGCAGCTGCGTGAGTGCGCCCCCACTTGACAGGGCCCTTGCACAACTGGTGCAGTATATACAATTGGGATCGCTATAAAAATATGGGGATCTTTTACTAGAGCTCAACAACGAAATCAAACCTAACAACTTCAGCTGGGAACTTATTCTACTAATACCAAAGTAGTAGAATTGCCGCGCTGGCTTCACACCGAATGTTGTCGTCTTTCCAATCTGCGCCTACACGCGCAAGGTGTTACTTTTATATAGTGGCACTCAAGACACAGCATCTGAGGCTGCTGGCTACATGTACATGTATAGGTTCTGCTGATTTAACATTTGTCGCACCCGTGGACAGCGCATTAAAGCACTTGACACCATAAATAACTTTGGCGCGTCCATCATGAATACGACTAGATGAAATCTGGCAACACCGGGCCTGAGTCGCATTCTCTTCTGCATGCAACTCCGTCCAGACTCTACTTATTCAGCTGCTACTACTAGTGGAAGATATACGCTGCATAGTTCAGTTTCTGCATGTCTACCCAAACCATGCAGCAGACGCACGTCTCAGCAAGCCGTTTTAGATTTTAGGCGGTCCAGTAGTTCCACCACGTCGGATAGCAGACGCTGCAGGACAGGACACACAGATTTCCCTGACGGAATGGCGGAATGCCTGTTGCGAATGAAAATAAGCATTGAATTGCCCGATTGCAATTAAACTTATCAGATTTCTTTAACCATTCAGAACCCCAGCTCAAAACTTCCACAAAGAATTGTCATCTTACTAACTGGAAAATCATCACTGCAAATAACGTAGCTCAAGTCATGTGGGGAGTCGAGAATGATGGCCGGGGCGACTTATTTATAGTATCCTTAAGGACCACTAGGAACACTTCGTCTAGTAGTCCTTGAGTATCCTTCAGAAGAGCCAAGTCCAGGAACACCAGACTCCCACTTCTGATCTCCCTGGGAACACTACTTTCTGCAACAAAAAATCGCTTTAATTTTTTCGTTTTCAGTGTTATTGACAACAGTCGCTTTTCTCCCTATAGCTCGCTCCTATAGTTAGAATTTCCGTCTAGAGTAAACAAAATTTATATGGTTGAAGAAAGTTCGCAAGGTAAAACGAACCAATCTCATTTTCTCGCGCAAGTTTGATTTTTTAAATTCGTTTTCTTTGAAACTTCAAAACAGTATAATAGGGGTCTCCCTAAAACACGCACCGCACCGCCCCGAACCGCTACACATTATAACATTTTTTGTCAATGCAGTATTTGATTGCAAAGAAAACTATTTGTTGTACGAGTAATGGAATAAATATCTTTAATTATTATTATAAATATTGTTATTATTTTTATATTCTCGTTTTCATTATAAAATTATATTATTAATTTTTTATTAAAATTATTAATAATATCACTTATTTTTCACCGAATTTCATATTTCATAGTAAACAAACTTAATTTAATAAAACTTTGAAGCTTAACAGAAAACGCATTTTGAAGTGTCTTCAGTTATAGTCCAATTTGTTTTAATGTGTAGCGCTGCAGGGCGGTGCGGGGCGTGTTTTAGGGAGACCCGTATAATAGAGGAATTTTAATCACCATATTACCATTTAATAAGCCTAATTAATGCTTCGCCAACCTCTGCCTTAAGCAACACCAATGATGTTTCTCTAATGCTTCCATTATGATTAATAATATCAAAAGTTAGTTCTTTTTTGTTTCCAAACAAGCCAGTGGCGGATGTGGATCTAGGAATTTTAAACTAAAGTAGGGGGCAGATTGGCCCAATTTCTTGGGTTGGGTTGGGCTAAATAAGCCCAAATCAGATCAGCTCAAAATTAAGCCCTAAAATATCCCTCTTATATGCAATTCCTAGCACCTTCCAAGTCCTCAGTATAGGCCTATGAGTGATAGGCAATTTTAGCATAGGCCTAATCCTAGTTTCCCACATTCTGACAGGTTCTCTCACTTTGCTTTGCTAAGAGAACGAGTTGCAATTGCAACTTGCAGGACAAGATTAGGTTAGGCCAACCCCTGCTGCTGATGAGGGGTAATAGCTAAGTAATAGCTACCTTACCTAAATCAAATGTAGGCCTAATCTATTATACTAGGCCTAAAATAAATGCTAATGAAGAATTATTGAATTACTAAGCATTGATAATAGAAATAAAGGCACAACTCAATCTAAAAGCAAACTTTAACATTAAATAAATTTAATTGAATGATGCATTTCGCATAATACTGTGCATCTTTAGGTTTAGGCCTATTTTTGAGCAAAAGAAACGAGTGGCCTAAGATTGGCAGTAAATAAATACAAAATTTTAGGGTATAAATTCAATAAATATTTAAAGTACATGTTTGTTGGTCCAAAAGACAAGAGGCAAAATCCAGGGATGGAATGATAGGCCTAGCGATATAGTTAGAAGTAAATAATGTACATCTAGTACCTCTTCCTTAGAACACACGGAAAACATGTGACCCTATATTATTGTATTGGAGTTGAGTGTTCAAGTTGGGGGGAATGCACTTTAATGTACAGTGCTTCAAGTATCTGCAGTTTGGAGTCAAATGAACATTGATCAATAACTTGATTTAGGCTAATGTTGATTTTTGCTTTCTTATAATCCTATTGATCTTACTTGCTAAGCGAGCAACTTTAACTAAAAGCCAACTTTATGTCTTACTTTATATATAGTTTCTTAGATAGAATAGGCCTATAGATATCTTATTAAGTTAGGCTATTTTGATATGGTTATTAATTTTCTTGAATTCTTAGGCTTTGATACTTGTGCATATTACTTAAACAAAAATAATCAACATATTAACAAGGAAGGTTAAATATTCACAAATTTAGGTTGTTTTTTGTAGTCTATTTATAAAATTTTGCTTTGGGTTTTTAATGAGTTAGGCCTAGTATAATTTTATTATGTTTATAATTTTTTCATGAAGATATATGAATATAATTGTTTATTATAATAAAATTATATTAATTTACAATTCCAAAAAATACTACAAAATAGTTTTACCAAATCTAAATACTTTTGAAAAATTGTCTTGTAAATAATTTTATTAGACAACAATAAAATTCTTTAAAAATATAAAATTAAAAAGATGCTAGAACTAGACTTTTTGAAATTTTGATTTCTAATTTTTTTTTAAATTGTAATCTGCACTTAGAAACTCCAAAAACTGTTTTGAAACATTTCTAATGCTTATTGATAATAATATCTAAATATACTAAAAATGGTTTGTTGGTATCTAATTTTTCTATTTTTGTTTGTATATAAGAAATTTATGATTTTACCTTTTGGTTTTAAATTTAAGAAATATAGCACAAATCTACAAAACTATATTTTTTATAATTTATTTTCTAAAATTAAATGATCTGACTTTATGGTCTAAAAGTAAACGGGCTCTTGTTTTATAATGATATAAAGATTTTATATTGTTTAAATATTTTGCTTATTTTGTACTAATTATAACTATTTTTATTAAGAGAAACATAATATATTTTCCTAACCAAACTAATGATTTAAATCTACTAAAACACAAGTTGTTAACTTTGCTCCAAAACTTTTAATTATCACCTTAATCATACATATGCCATATC
>NIVC01005159.1:0-24435 GCA_002269645.1 Macrostomum lignano | reverse complement strand
ATGTCTATTGTTAGCCTGTACGGCTTTCTTTAGGGTCTGTACGACCTCGAGATTCCCCTTTTGGCAGCTCTATCCTGGGTCTTCACGACCTCTAATTTCTCTAATCAGATTCCTAGTCTTGGGTCTCCACGACCTCAAATTTCTCCTATTTAATAAATAAATAGCGAAAACAAGTCTTAGCGGAAGTTTTAAGGTTAAACTTCAAATACTAAGAGTTATTAGGCTGTCGAACAAGCGAACAGAGAAAAACGAGTTGTATATTTTGCGGCCCAAATCTCTTCCTTATATAGTCGTTGACAGAGGAGGGGGTGAGCATATTGAAACAAATTATTAAAGGGGAAATTTTAACAAAGGATGGAGTTTTAAACAAAAATTACCATATTTAAACAAAAACAGGGAAGAAACTCGCTGATTGGTTGGGATAAAAATGCGCGTGATTATTTACTATAAGTAGGCTAATTAAGATATTTAATTGACCCTACCACAATTCACAACTTTGCTTGGCCATCTAGTAGGCCTATACGAAATATATTCTGAAAAATCTAAAAATAAGGGATTTCCCTGGGAAATCCAAAGAACGCAAAGACCACTTCTATCGTGTGACAATATACAGTCAAGAGAGATTTTATTATAAAAATGTGCACATGAAGCAGTACATATGTGTTTATACATGTGTTTCAATAATTGAGACCACTGTGCTCTTGAAGTGCAATAGCAGCCTATACTTGTACACAAATATCATAAAACTTTGGTATAAAATTCACGTTGCATAATCAAATATCACAGGCAAATAAAATATTGGAAAGAATCTCTATCGAAAACAAAAACTCAGATGTATACTTAGCATAATCGGCAGAGCATCTCTGACATGCATATGGATGTTTCACAACGTAGATGCCTATCATTGGCATTCAGCAGTGAGTCTTGAAGTTATTTAGTGTTGAAAAGTTTGACACAGGCAAGAATAAATAAAAATATTTTATAAAACACAAATCTCGGTTTCTTCAGAGTTTTTACAATAAATAATAAATTCTTTATTTTGAAGAAGAAAGGCAAATTGTGGTTTTATGATAATAGCATGTTTGATTCGATCGCTACCTATACTTGTAAACATGCTATAATACCCATTGTTAATAATGGCGATTTTTTAAAAAAACGCCTGAAACTACGTAATTATTTTGTATAGAAATGGCTGTGAGCAACGTAAACGTATCGATAAATAATATTTTTCTAGTGCGGATCGTTACGTCCACCGCCGATGTACCCAACGTCGATTTATAAACGTCTATGGCGAATGGATTGTACTTTTTATATTGTAAACTACCCTGAAGAATTTCGTTGTAAAAAACTGTGAATTTTTGCTGAATATATAGCAATTTTATTACAATTCAATTCTAGGCAGGAAAGCGCAGGATCATATCGGAAGTGTCTGCTCGACGTTGATTCATTAATCTTGGTCAAGGTTACTTACTATACGAGTTTTCTTCATATGTTGCCAACTCCAGTAGACTCTTCAGTATTATCAGACCCTTCAGATCACTCCAATCTAACCGTCGACCCCGTCGAGGTGCTATAGAAAGCCGACGTCAGTCTGGAGTGCCCATAAATTTTTCTCGCAACTGAAGTCGAGTCCGCGCCAAGCACTGTCCGATGCCGCTGTCTGGCCGCCTATAGCCATAGACAAGCACAAATATGATCAGGCCCACTAGCACAGCGATGAACAGGGCCAGAAAGAAGCCCAGGACTCCGCGAGTGACGGCGTCCGCTATCGAGGAGGGCCCATCCAGTGGCACTTTTTATCCGACTGCGGTGCGAGCGTGATGTACATGTGTGACTGCAGCTGCAGTGTCTTTATCTTGCTGGCAAACAACTTATAAGCAACTTCGCTTGACTTAAGAAACACACTGTGCAATACTAGGGACTGGCGACCTTCTAGTTATTATGACTAACTGACACACTTCAGAGACACTGAGACACATTCTAGAGACACTGACACACATTCTAGAGACACTGACACACATACTAGAGACACTGACACACTTTACAAAGACTGTCACACACTTTAGAGACACTGACACATATTTTATAGACACTGAAAAACATTCTAGAAACACTGACACACACTCTTTAAAGACACGGACGCATTCTAGAGACACTGACACACACTCTAGAGACACTGACACACATTCTAGAGACACTGACACACATTCTAGAGACACTGACACACATTCTAGAATCTAGAGACACTGACACACATTTTAGAGACCTTGGCTGGAGAAAAAAACGTCAAACTTCATCTTACCCGCCATTAAAACCGAATTTCTACACACGCACACACTTTGTACGCTACTTTTAGTAGATCTTATTAAAATTGCGGGTTTTAACTTCTAATTCAATTCGTGTTATAGCCTATAAAAACTTTATTATTGCCTCACCGGATAGTGGCAAGAGTAATCAAGCCACGACCGCAGTTGTCGCTGTGTCTCTGTGATGCAACTACCCCGTTGAAAGCACCAGCTACATTTGAATGTTGGCGTCAGGCTGGCATTCATGCACGTACTGCAATATTTCTTCTCGCCGCAGGCTGAAAGTCAATAAAGAGTAAACTTGTTAATTTACCACCTATTGATTTTCCTAAGATTATTGAAAATAATATATTGGGAACTGTGATCCGATGGCGCCAAGATGACAAATTGAAGCGCCTATTCCAAGAAAGACAGATCGAATGGCGCCACAATGGAATGAGAACTGAGGCGCCGATTCCAAGAAAGACAGATCGAATGGCGCCACAATTGAATGAGAACTGAGGCGCCGATTCCAAGAAAGACAGATTGAATGGCGCCACAATTGAATGAGAACTGAGGCGCCGATTCCAAGAAAGACAGATCGAATGGCGCCACAATGGAATGAGAACTGAGGCGCCGATTCCAAGAAAGACAGATTAAATGGCGCCACAATGGAATGAGAACTGAGGCGCCAATTCCAAGAAAGACAGATCGAATGGCGCCACAATTGAATGAGAACTGAGGCACCAATTCCAAGAAAGACAGATTGAATGGCGCCACAATTGAATGAGAACTGAGGCGCCAATTCCAAGAAAGACAGATTGAATGGCGCCACAATTGAATGAGAACTAAGGCGCCAATTCCAAGAAAGACAGATTGAATGGCGCCACATTGGAATGAGAACTGAGGCGCCGACTCCAAGAAAGACAGATCGAATGGCGCCACAATGGAATGAGAACTGAGGCGCCGATTCCAAGAAAGACAGATTGAATGGCGCCACAATTGAATGAGAACTGAGGCGCCGACTCCAAGAAAGACAGATCGAATGGCGCCACATTGGAATGAGGAATGAGGCGCCGATTCCAAGAAAGACAGATTGAATGGCGCCACAATGGAATGAGAACTGAGGCGCCGATTCTAAGAAAGACAGATTGAATGGCGCCACAATGGAATGAGAACTGAGGCGCCGATTCTAAGAAAGACAGATTGAATGGCGCCACAATTGAATGAGAACTGAGGCGCCGATTCCAAGAAAGACAGATTGAATGGCGCCACAATGGAATGAGAACTGAGGCGCCGATTCCAAGAAAGACAGATCGAATGGCGCCACAATGGAATGAGAACTGAGGCGCCGATTCCAAGAAAGACAGATTGAATGGCGCCACAATTGAATGAGAACTGAGGCGCCGACTCCAAGAAAGACAGATCGAATGGCGCCACATTGGAATGAGGAATGAGGTGGCGATTCCAAGAAAGACAGATTGAATGGCGCCACAATGGAATGAGAACTGAGGCGCCGATTCCAAGAAAGACAGATTGAATGGCGCCACAATGGAATGAGAACTGAGGCGCCGATTCTAAGAAAGACAGATCGAATGGCGCCACAATTGAATGAGAACTGAGGCGCCGATTCCAAGAAAGACAGATTGAATGGCGCCACAATGGAATGAGAACTGAGGCGCCGATTCCAAGAAAGACAGATCGAATGGCGCCACAATGGAATGAGAACTGAGGCGCCGATTCCAAGAAAGACAGATTGAATGGCGCCACAATTGAATGAGAACTGAGGCGCCGACTCCAAGAAAGACAGATCGAATGGCGCCACATTGGAATGAGGAATGAGGTGGCGATTCCAAGAAAGACAGATTGAATGGCGCCACAATTGAATGAGGAATGAGGTGGCGATGTTTTCGTTTCGCCTAAAACATAAGCTCAATTTATTCATTAGAAAAAATATAAATATGTTTTTCAGTGCTGCTGATACTCACTTGGCAGGGCAACAACTTGAGCGATGCTGACATTCACAATTTCTTCCAAAGAAATATTCTCGGCACGGTGCACAAATATGTCTAAAACTTTCTCGTCTGAAAATTTGAGTTTTCATTGCAAAATACATATCGTTGTTAAAGTCAATAATCACTATTAAAGTTTCAGCCTTTGGCTAATTCTTCTCTACTACGAGGTCCTCCCCACATCCCATCCAGGTACAGGTATTTAGGGATCAACATCCCGTACAGGTATTTAGGGATCAACATCCCGTACAGGTATTTAGGGATCAACATCCCGTCCAGGTAATTAAAGATCAACGTCCCGTACAGGTATTTAAGGATCAACATCTCGTCCAGGTATTAAAGGATCAACATCCCGTCCAGGTATTTAAGAATCAACATCCCGTCCAGGTATTTAGGAATCAACATCCCATCCAGGTATTTAAGGATCAACATCCCGTCCAGGTATTTAAGAATCAACATCCCGTCCAGGTATTTAAGAATCAACATCCCGTCCAGGTATTTAAGGATCAACATCCCGTCCAGGTATTTAAGGATCAACATCCCGTCCAGGTATTTAGGAATCAACATCCCGTACAGGTATTAAAGGATCAACATCCCGTCCAGGTATTTAAGAATCAACATCCCGTCCAGGTATTTAGGAATCAACATCCCGTACAGGTATTAAAGGATCAACATCCCGTCCAGGTATTTAAGAATCAACATCCCGTCCAGGTATTTAGGAATCAACATCCCATCCAGGTATTTAAGGATCAACATCCCGTCCAGGTATTTAAGAATCAACATCCCGTCCAGGTATTTAAGAATCAACATCCCGTCCAGGTATTTAAGGATCAACATCCCGTCCAGGTATTTAAGAATCAACATCCCGTACAGGTATTAAAGGATCAACATCCCGTCCAGGTATTTAAAATCAACATCCCATCCAGGTATTTAGGATCAACATCCCGTCCAGGTATTTAAGGAATCAACATCCCGTCCAGGTATTTAGGAATCAACATCCCATCCAGGTATTTAAGGATCAACATCCCGTCCAGGTATTTAAGATCAACATCCCGTCCAGGTATTTAAGGATCAACATCCCGTACAGGTATTAAAGGATCAACATCCCGTCCAGGTATTTAAATCAACATCCCGTACAGGTATTTAGAAATCAACATCCCGTCCAGGTATTTGGAATCAACATCCCGTCCAGGTATTTAGGAATCAACATCCCGTCCAGGTATTTAGGGATCAAATCCCGTCCAGGTATTTAAATCAACATCCCGTCCAGGTATTTAAGAATCAACATCCCGTCAGGTATTTAAGATCAACATCCCCAACAGGTATTTAGGATCAACATCCCGTCCAGGTATTTAAATCAACATCCCATCCAGGTATTTAGGAATCAACATCCCGTCCAGGTATTTAAGAATCAACATCCCGTCCAGGTATTTAGGAATCAACATCCCGTCCAGGTATTTAGGGATCAACATCCCGTCCAGTATTTAAGGAATCAACATCCCGTCCAGGTATTTAAGGATCAACATCCCGTCCAGGTATTTCGGGATCAACATCCCGTCCAGGTATTTAAGGATCAACATCCCGTCCAGGTATTTAAGGATCAACATCCCGTCCAGGTATTTCGGGATCAACATCCCGTCCAGTTATTAAGGGATCAGGATAGGGAATAAGGATATATAAATCTAGGAATCAACTGTCCAGTCTTTTTACTTAGCGCTTTTACATCCTCTTCATAGTTGAAAACATCAGCAACTCCAGCCTTGGCTGTAGGCACAGCCTTTGACAATTTTGACGGAATCTGAAAAAATCAAATTCAGCAATTTAAAGATACATTGATTGTATACAAATACATGCTTTTTTAGTTTACCAAAATGTCAAAAAAGCTGACTCACGTCGTAGTACTGGAAGAGCATTGTCCGTTTTGAAAAATAACGCCTTGAAAAGACAGACGGAGCTCTGAAAAAGTGACGAAACCAATACTGCGATGGGCATCCGGAATGTTTTATTACCCTGGCGCACTTTAAGCGCATTGTCACACAAAGAAGGAGGCGCTGCTTTCCGTCGACTCCCCTGAGCAGGCACACAAGCGCGCGGATACGTACGCAGTCATACGCACAGGCACACACTCACACAGGAGTGTACAGCGGCCCTAACTTTATTTATCGTTAGGCATGTACACTTCACTGTGCCTTTGGGGTTGGCCCTCAAGCTGGGCGTTAATTGCACGAGCAGAGCCAAGCCGAGATTCCAATTCAGCCTCAAATTAATGTGACTGCACTTGGAATCGAGCCTGGGCCGCTGGCACATCAGAGCGCCGCGACCACTGGGCTACGGCGCTACGGCCTCAGGGTTGTCGGAAAGTTCCAACACTTCAAATGCAACATTGGTGTCATCTTACTAATAAATTCAAACTAGTATGGTCTGGTCATGCGGATGAATAACCGTCGCAATGGGTTTACAGTGAAAGTGACAGCGAATATAAAAGAGATCGTCAGCAACAGTCAAACGTTCCACCTGAACAAATCACGCGTAGTTAGAGAGAAAGCTTCTCATTTAAAATCCTAAAACAGTGAGCATTATAGTGTACAGTACAGTCTCTACCGCCAGTCTATCATCATCTTACCAGTTCCATTGCCAAGCATTAGTGGCAGATTAGCCCATCGAACCCACACAGAGGTGTTAGTTGCCACGTAAGTCAATGAAGCAACGGGTTTCGATTCTGCAGCGGTGTCATTGTCTAAGCCGCTTTGATTTGTCATTGAGCCAAAATTGGCCATAAACGGAGCGATGTACTGCGGATAGGGTCCGGGCTCGTGGCCGTCCTCCAGATTGTCATGAAGCCTATAAAATTTACAGAAAACAGTCGTGTTCACACTTTCAAGTTTTTTGGATCCACTTGTCTAAAGTGTGCGAATCTCGCTCCAGGAACTCTCATGACACTCTTGAACTGATAAAACACTTCTGTCTCCCGAGTGTCTCTATGCTGACACACTTCTGTCTCCGAGTGTCTCTATGCTGACACACTTCTGTCTCCCGAGTGTCTCTATGCTGACACACTTCTGTCTCATATCTGACACCCAACTGTCTCATACTACTACTCAAGTGCAGTCTGCAATGACACTCCACTGTCTTTCTAGTTGAGTTATGGTGTGTTTAAACAATTATCAATGTTATTGCACGAGTCTCACTCGTGGCCAGAGATGAAACTTCTCTCTCACACTTCTAGACAACAATTCAGCTGTTTCTCAACCCTCCCACTCTTGAGCCAGCTTGTCATTGTCATCTCAATTCAAGCTGCACACGCGATTGCATATTTTTAGATCCGAAGACTATGACTAAGCCCATGCATCTTTTATCTTTCTCTCTTCATCGCTAAAAACTACTGTAAGAGCAATTTCTGAGTCCAAAAGAATCTTCACGTCTCTTTATTGCCGAGTCTCGCCATACGTGTACATTGCTGTACAGTTTCTGCCATCGTGCATTTCTATCCTCCTAATACAGCTTTCAGTGCAGCTTTTTAATCAAGCCGAACTATTTTCTATAAAGCAATGCTTCTTGCATCTTAAGTCTTAATTCTCTCTGTCTTCTCTGCTGTGCAAACTCAGATAGCTGAGCTCAGTGCTAGCCTGCTGTTGGATGAATAGAAACTCAAGTCAAAATGTACAAAAAACAACCCGCGCCAGCGGCATACACAGAAAATTGCACATACCATTCGTTGATATGGAAATACGGCTGACTCGATGACCATAGAAATAGAATGAAAACTTCAACTGAACTCTCTGCAATAATAAGAAAAACGTTATGCAGTTCATGTATTGTAATTGTACGTTACAGCTAGTTTTCGGATGTACAAACACATACATGTAAAAAAGAAAGCAAATTGACATGCTCGATATGAAATTCATGTATGACGCATGTACACGCGCGCGCAATATTTAATCGAACACTTACCGTGGACACATTCCATGAGCTGATGTTTGTTTTCGACACGACATTTGGCAAAGCAAATGCAAGATCGAACTCCTTAATTAAATTGTTGTATCGATTTAAATCGTGATGAACAGTGATCTGGTAGTATTGCTCGTTGTCCTGGAATTAGGAATTTTCCGGAAGATTTATGTACATGTAATTAAATTGGCAGAGAGGTGCAGATAATGTACATCATGCTCAAATGTACACACCATGCAGTTTCATTTTTTGCATATTTATTTAAATGATCTACGTGTGTGCATGATACATGTATGGACTTTCATGTACAAGTAATAGTTGATAAACTTACATGCGTAGTCACTGGGACTACTGATGTTTCCCTTTTGACTAATCTCACTAGATTTGCGGATGCCGAATAATGAGAAGAAGCCTCCGCTGGAAATCCAAATTATAATGCGTGAGACAATACAAAATATAGGCGCTTTTACATGTACGTACGATGCTTTGTCTGAACGAATATATGCGAAATTATAAAAATCAAGCAAACCTGCACATTTAGCATAAGCTGATAACCATGTACAGAATATGCAGTATGTACAAGTATAAACTTACCCGCAAAGCATTTTTCGGACTGTTGCAACAGAAAGCATGCTGTGATAGCTAGTAAAAATCGGTTCATGATAGCGAAGTAACTATTCAAAAGTTTTTTTGGGCCGCAAAACTGTAAAAATTTGCTCAGATTTCGCTAAACAACAATTAAAAAACAATTAAATAATATAAGTACGATTTATTAACGAAATTTACTTGGTAAAACAAAAAACAAAATTTTGTTTTGACCATTTTTTGCTACAAAATAAAAACACTATAAATCTGTGCAATTTCAGATTTCAGTGGCTTAGAAAGATAAGTTGTACCAAACAATGTAAAAAGCTTTTTCTGCTTATAGTATTTGACTTTACAAAAATCTAAGAAATCGTAACGTGAGCAACAAACTAAAAACGGCTAGAGGTGATTGATAAGGGCTCAAGCTTGAGCTATAATACTTCTATGCACATTGTATTTCTGATTAAGCTTTGAAGAGGAAGGATAATTAGTCGACGAGTTAAATAATTCAGTGAAATGATAGACGTGTAGCTATAATCTACTCAGATTTTTTCGTTTTTCCTGATCTCGGTTTTAGTTTTTTAGTCAAATTTATTACTTTTAGCAGATTTTTCCTCACTGTCGACTGTCCTTTATGTACACAACATTTTAACTTAGCCAAGGTTTTAGCGGTTCGCTGTGCCGCAGGAAGGAAACAATTTCTGTGTATTATCTATGTAAAGAACTAACACCAGCGTTATGGTACAGGACCAAGACTGCCACACACCAAGACCGCCACAGCTCTTACTGGCTACTGGAATTTAGGGGGAGCTACCAATCTTCCAGCATTGCTATTGGTTGTGATGGGTTATGAAGTTAGATGAGGTCAAGGAGGAAGCATCCCAAGATTGGTCACTAATAAGACAAATAAGTGGTCCAAAATGATGGCAAGACAACAAGGACAATTTTAACAATATCTTATAGTTCCTTTACAATTCAAATTGAATGAAAAAACAAGGAGCCTGGCTCACTCACCCACCCAGCCTGCTCACTGGTTCCTCTTTTGCGGCCTTGTCCTGCTGGCTCTCCCTATCTTACCCCTCCTCAGCACTAGGCCTATCCAATAACATGGCAAGCCAAATTCTGCCCCCCCCCCTAGCTCCCCCAACACCCAAGTGTGGCAGTCTTGGTGTGTGGCGGTCTTGGTCTTACACCAGCATTATAAATAATCAATTAATTGTAGGCCTACGTCTAAACTCCAAAATAACTATTTTTTCAGGGTCCAGAATAAAGGGCCAAATATTTGTATTATTATTAGGCATAGCTTTTTGATAATTTTGGACTTGTAGTAGGGCCTATAATGTCAATGATTTTGCAAATGCTTAGGGCGTAGGGCCTAATATCCTATTAGTATTATAATAATAAGTTGTCCTATTCTGTACTCTGTAGTCCATTACCATGGTCAGGAAGGTGCACCATGTGCACCACAACAAATCCCCAGTAAAATTTTTAACTGTGCAGCGTGCGCCAAGTAAAAAAGTGCATGTGTGCCTGAAAAAGAAATGTGCACCTTGTATTAGGCAACTTTGTAATATAAAACTTGAAAAAAAATGAAAGAAAGTCTTAATTTTTGAATCTTATTTTGAAATTTAAGTTTTATGCATTTATTTATTTTTTATTTAACATTAACGAAATAATGATGTTTATTAAACTTTAATTTTTTCAAAACAAATATATAATTTGTAAATTCCAAAAAAACTTTTTTGTATTATTTGAATTTGAGCCTCTTCATGGCAATCAGTTCTAGAACCAGAATAAATTCGAGTTCTAGAACCAGAACCAGTGTGAAATGAGGAGCTTCAAACCCATGTTATGTTTGACAGTCTTTACAATTTAATTTTGTTGTTTTTTGAATTTGTTTTTTTTTGGATATGACAAAAAAAGAATAATTATATAACAATAATAAAAAAATTGACGATTTCAAATATATTTTACTGTTAAAGTGTAAACATGACAACGGTTTGAGAAAATTTCTCGAACCATATTCTAGAACCAGAACCATGTTCCAGAACTGATTTTATTTTTCGAACCATTGATATGAAGAGCGTCAAACTGGTTCGGAACCGGTTCCATTTTTCGAACTGGCAATATGAAGAGGCTCTTTGAATTGAATTGAATATTTAAAAAATGAGCAAGTATACATTTATATGTCACACTTTACATATGGATATGAACTAAGAAGATTTTACTATAGACTTTATGCTGAGTGTGGCTTACCATGTGCCATGTGCACCAGAAAATTCCTTGTATATACCACAAATTTGCGCAAAATCTACTAGGCCTACTTGTATAACAAAGCTTTTTACAATAGTTTTAAGGAAATATTTATTTGTTTTTATAATCATTCACAACTTTCATAAATAACAAAATTAAGGCATATGACCATATTATTATGCTTTTGTATTTTTATTATGTTTATAGCAAGGCAAAATTAGGCCCCAATAAGGCCAGCTTTACAAAACTATATTCTCCATTTGATATTTTTTAGAATAAAGATCAAAATCAGAATTCAGCCAATCAGTTTTGTCTCTAGCATTCTTATAATGCATTTCAGGTCAAAAGAGCTGCTTGACCTTTCCAAAAAGTATGTTTTTGGAATATTTAATCCCTTTAACATTGAGCAATTTCTTAGCTAAGATGCATGTACCATCCCAGGAAAATTTCTAATCGAATGGTGCATGTTTGAAGAAAATTGGTTGAGCTTTTTTTTCTGAAATCAATTGCATAGCTACATAGCTCAAGTTAAGTGAAGGTTCCTATAGGTACATAGTTTTGATTTTTTTAGTATATTGGATTCTAGGCATCATTCTAGGTATAATTTGGCATGAAGTATCACAGAGCCATTGTTTTCTTTAGTATAATTTGGTATAAAACCTTAGGCCATTTTTCTACTTGGTATAATTTGGCATAAAATGAAGTGCATGCCAAATGCCTTATATTGTATAGCCAGCATGATCTAGACTATGGGGCCTATTGGAGGTTTCAACAAAAATATAATAATATAATAGGACAATGTTAAAAACAATATTTTTTATAAATTCGCCTATATATATTCTTGCTTTGCCTTAGGCCTAGCTAGGCCTATATTTATTGCTATAACTAAGCATATATAACCTAGAAAGCTCTAGAAAGCAAATATTGCTATAGAAACAAAATGAAACTTGAAAAAATACTATGTTCATTATAATTTAGATTGGTATAATAATATAGTTGAATATATAAATTCTCAAAGATATCAGATATATGCTGAATAAAAATATTTTCAGAAAATTATATATTTGGGGCCTAGTATATGCAAAATATTTTGCTAGAAATGTTTACTATATGAAAAGTTACAAAAACAATAAGCAAATTGAAAAAACATGTCACTTATTGCCTGAAGTTTATACTATTATAATATAAGAAGTATTAAACATTTTATATTAAATAGCATTTTGATATTTTGAACAACTTTTAACAAACAAAATTTTTTTAACAGTAATGGTAATAGTATGCCATACTTATTTTTATATAATGTGTTATATTTATGATTTGAAAATTAAATTTGTTTTTCTATGCTTGTTTTTTCTAAATTAAAGCTCCAAATGGTGAAATACTTCATTTAAGATCTAGAATACCAATTAGTATTAGTCAGAAAATACAAAAATTCAAAATATAATATACCACTATGACTAATATCTCTATCTTACCTTTTATAATGCTAAGTCTCTTTGACCTAAAAAGGTGTAAGAGTCTATAGACTTTATGTTATTTGCATTTATTATGAGCATAGATTAGCCCTGAGCGCGCCGAGTCCAGCTGCCGCTCCAACGTAGCCGTCAGCGTCCACGTCTCGGCGTTGTAGAGCAGGACGTTTCGAACACCGCCTGCCACAGCCGAGCCCTCTGGCGGTCGGGCAGCGCTTCGGAATGGAGGATGGCCCTGATTGAACGGAAGGCCGCGCAGGCAAGTCCTCAGCGCCGCCGGAAGTCCTCGTCCACGTGAGGCACCAGAACGCCGAGGTAGGTGAACCGCTCGCAGCGTGCGAGCCTGGTCGTCTGCCTGTCTGCGCTGCGGCACGTCAGGTCCGCTGGGATGTCGGCCGGCACAGTCAGCACCTCCGTCTTCAGCGTGTTGACAATCAGACCGTTGCTCGATGCGACTTCGACCAACCTGTCGATCTGGCGCTGGGCGCCTTCAACGGACGAGGACAGGAGGGCGAGGTCGTCGTCGTAGCCAAGCACGCTCATGCGCAGCAGGGAGCCGTCGTCAGCCGAGGGGAGTGCGGTCCGAAGCACCCAGTCCAGGAGCAGCACAAAGAGAAACGGCGGCAGCGTGTCGCTGTCGCCCTGCAGAACTCCTGATGAAGTATCGAACAGGTCAGACAGGCCGTCCGCCGTCACCACAGCAGCTCGAGTATCGCAGTACAGCGCCATGACAGCGTCGATTAGCTGCTGCGGGACTCGGTAGGCTCGAAGGACGAAGGAAAGAGCGGATCTCAACTCCGAGTCAAACGCCTTTCGAAAGTCAACGAAGACAATGATCAGCGTAGACTGGCGGATGCGCGCCTCCTCGATGGCACGGCGGAGTGCGAGGATCTGTGTCACTGTACCGCGTTGCGGCCGGAATCTGTTCTGCTCGTACCGCAGGTACGGGTCCAGCATCATCGACTGCAGACGATCGAGCAGCAGCCGGTTGAAGAGCTTCGCGGTGCAGGACATCAGCGAGATCCCGCGGTGGTTTTCGTTCCGCGTTGTCGCTGCCTTCTTCGGGATCGGCACGATGTGCGCGACGGTCCACTCGGTGGGCGCAGGAGCGCCTGGGAGGCCACACAGCGGAGCCGCAGCGCTTCGACCGGGACTTCCTCAGGGCCGAGCGCCTTTCCGCCTGATGTTTTCCGAGCGAACAGCACAACGTCCTCCGTGGTGACTGGTCTGGTGCAGAAGTCCTCCTCAGCTGGGAGCGGCGTGTCCAGTGAGATCGCAAAGCTGGCGGGCAGCGGCGACGCAGGCGCGTTCACGATGCCGGCGAAGAAGTCGCGCAATTCACTCCTGCGCTCCTCCGGGATGTCGCCGGCCAGGTTCAGCGCCACGCGCTTTCTGCGCCCCGTCAGAGTCCGGACGGCCGTCCACACTGCGCGGCTCTTCACGTCGGGGCCAGCTGCAGTGATGGACCTAATGGCGTCATCGACAGCGGCCTGTGCCGCTCGTCAAGAAGGCGCTCAAACGCGTCTTCAGCGTCGCCCGTGGGCCGCCGGTTTCTGCGGAGTCGCTCGATGTTGAGCCGCGCCTGCCTGATGATGGGGTCGCTCAGCTAGACAGGCAGCGATTTTTGCGCTGGCCGCATCAGCGGGACCGTCTGCTCTGCAGCGGCTCTAACGGCGGTGCTGATGTCGGAATACTCCGCCTCGCGCTGGTCTCCAAGCGCACCGACGAAGGCACCCGCGAAATGACGCTTCACGCGGGTGTCAACAGTGCGCGATAGTAGCGCCGTGGCCGCTGCTTTGGCGGTCGGTAGAGCTGGTCGCGGAGACGCAAGTCGCAGATCAGGAGTCGATGGTCTGACCGGAGAGCCAGTGGAGCCATGGTGTCGCAGTTGGTGACGGGGCGGCGCTCGCGAGTGCGAACCAGCGCATGATCGAGTTGCGCCAGTCTCCTCGTGGCGATCCGTCCTCGTGGCGTTCCGCCGCCTTCTCTTGCAGCCCGCAAAGGTGACCAGGCGGGCAGGGGGCTTGCGGAACTGGTTGTTCGCGGACACCAGATCCAGCCGGTCAAGCAGGTCCTCCAGCGCATCGGTGTTGGCGTTCTCGCGTCCCGCGACACAGAGCGAGTGCTCGGACCAGCGTGTCGCGGTTTGGCACCTCTTCCAGCTGCCCAGCCAGGAAGTCGGAGAAGGCACGAGCCTCCTCGGGGTGAGCAGCGGTGGGTGCATACGCGCAGAACAGCCGGATGCAGCGGGCGCGCAGTCGCAGGTCGACCCGAATCAGTCGCGGGGACAGCGAGATGCAGTGCACGCTCTCCGGGATGCGCGGTCCGATCAGTACGCCGACACCGCCCCGGCCGCGGTTGTCTGCCGACGTGTACAGGAGGCTCCAGCCGGCTCCGAGGTCCTCAGAGTGGAGCCCCGGCTCAGCCACGATAGAAACCTCCTGCAGCGAGACGAGGTCCAGCTGTAGGTCGTGGGCCAGCTGGACAAGGATGGTGCGACGCCAGGGGGCCTTCAGAGTTCGGCAGTTCATCGTGCCGAGCCTGAGGCGGCCACCTGGTACAGCTGGGGACAGATGGAGGTTGGCCTCGTGGTCCCCGGCGCCACCCGGCGGATCCATAGTTGAAGTAGCAGGGACTGGAGACAACAGGCGCCTGGCCGCGCCGCGGAGTCGCCCTCGCCGCTTGCGCTCGCGCCGCCGCTCAGTGCGACGCTGCGCCGACCTCTGCGAGTCCCTGCTGTGCTGAGCTTTTCTGCCGCAGCCGAAGCGCGGCCGTCCGAACCAACCGTAGTCATCCGCGGCCTGGTGATCTTGCCGCGATGCCAGGAGGTGTCAGCACTTTTTGCACGGGTGTGGCATGCCTAAAATCTGTAAAAGTGTCTAGTCTACATCCATGGGTTTTTGAAAGCTTCGAACCTACCATCCTGACAGTGTAGATTTAACAGTATTCAAATCTGGCAAATCAAGACCCCCCCTGGAAATTAAAAAGTTTGAAAGTTATATTTTTATATTAATATATGTTTTAAATTATTTCCTTATAACTAATTTAATTCTTGTGGTAAAATTTCAGCTTCTAATCAATTGTGATGTAGTTTGTTCAGTTTAGGAGTTCTTACACTTGTGTGCCACAATGCAACTACAAATAAATCCTAGAGGTAAGGATTTTTCTTCTTTTGAAGTTTTTGAAACTTACCTAGACCATTAATATATTGAAACGCTGGTATTCTTTTCTGCTCCTATAGGAATTTGTTCTGCAATAGCTTTGCTAACTTTTGTCTGTGTATCTGCTGCCACTGCACCCAATGGCTATCTTGGCTGCATCGAGTTGTCAAGTTTGTCTTCAGCTGTCACTGCTGGAGCAGTCAGCATATCAAATTGGAAGGAGTTGCCCACTCCAGCAGCCTGCTTTTATCGCTGCTCCGCTTTGGGGTGAGTAGCTTAGGAATCGCTCGCTTGCTCACTCACTCACTCACTCACTCACTCACTCACTCACTCACTCATTCACGCACTCACTCACTCACTCACTCATTCATTCATTCACTCACTCACTCACTCACTCACTCACTCACTCATTCATTCACTCACTCACTCATTCATTCATTCACTCACTCACTCACTCACTCACTCATTCATTCACTCACTCACTCACTCACTCACTCACTCACTCATTCACGCACTCACGCACTCACTCATTCATTCATTCACTCACTCACTCACTTACTCACTCATTCACTCATTTACTCACTCACTCACACTCACTTAATCACTCACTTACTCAGCCACTCACTCACCCACTCGCTCACTAACTCATTCACTCTCTTACTTAACCACTCAATCACTCACTCACTCTTTCACTCAGTCACTCACCTAATTACTCAATTACTCACCTTTTCAGTCACTCAATCACAGACAAATCAGTCACTCACCCACTTACCCACTTACTTACTTACCCCCTTACAATCTCGCTAAAATTCTCACAGTATTCTCAGCTCAAGCTCGCATAAGAGCATAAAAATACAACTTACAACTGACCCGCACTACCAACTGTGGAATTCTAACACAAAATCGCTCCCATTCGCAGACAAGCGCGGCCTCTGCTGGGCAGAAGCGCGTCCTGCAGCTGTGCTAAAATTGAAGCCGGAAAATCCTGGACCGCCGCACCTGGCGACCCCATTCTGTCCGCTATCGGGGCCGGCCGCTGCGAACCGTAAGCCACTTTCGATGCCAGCTCTGCTGTGTTCTTCATATTGTGGTATGAGTATCACTTGGTCAGGGAGTTCTGAAGGAGATTATTGATCCCTATTGAAGCTGGACTGTAGGGATTAATTATTCCCATTGAGGATGGACAGGTAGGGATTATTGATCCTTATTGATGATGGACAGGTAGGGGTTATTGATCCTTATTGATGATGGACAGGTAGGGGTTATTGATCCCTATTGATGATGGACAGGTAGGGGTTATTGATCCTTATTGATGATGGACAGGTAGGGATTATTGATCCCTATTGAAGCTGGACTGTAGGGATTAATTATTCCTATTAAGGATGGACAGGTAGGGGTTATTGATCCCTATTGATGATGGACAGGTAGGGATTATTGATCCCTATTGATGATGGACAGATAGGGATTATTGATCCCTATTGATGATGGACAGATAGGGATTATTGATCCCTATTGATGATGGACAGATAGGGATTATTGATCCCTATTGATGATGGACAGATAGGGATTATTGATCCCTATTGAGGATGGACAGATAGGGATTATTGATCCCTATTGAGGATGGACAGATAGGGGTTATTGATCCTTATTGATGATGGACAGGTAGGGATTATTGATCCCTATTGAGGATGGACAGGTAGGGATTATTGATCCCTATTGAGGATGGACAGGTAGGGATTATTGATCCCTATTGAGGATGGACAGATAGGGATTTTTGATCCCTATTGAGGATGGACAGGTAGGGATTATTGATCCCTATTGAGGATGGACAGGTAGGGATTATTGATCCCAATCGAGTACTAGACAGAAAGCAAAGCACGCAACTTTGGCCATTTGACCTCCAAGTTTACTTCTTCAAATAGCGAAGAATAGCAGTCAGTCTAATTTTTATATATCATAACTGCGTGCGGCCAAGGCCAAGGTGATTTGTCCTTGTCCCAGAATGATACTTTGTGCCCCTCTACCACTAACCCTCGCTCGCTTACTTCTTCTGAATTGATTCTGCATCTCGATTTCGGCTTCTTCGAAATTGCGCACAAATACTAATCATAAAATGGCGAACGCATTAAACAGCGTTTTCTGTCGTTCATGCCCCATAGCTGACTTGGGGGCGTGCGGAGTTCCATTTTTATATTGCATAGCTTTGGCTGAGGGTGCGCTAGGGTGCATTGTGGGTACATTGCGCTGTAGTATCACATATAGCAGTGCAATATATTTGGAATAGTAAAATATTTTTATGAACTTTTTGTTTGCAAGCGAGGACCTCACCCTCTACTTTAGTGTCCGTGCAACTCTGTCTATACGTGTACTATATTGACCGTGAAATTATATATTTTTGGCTCTTGTGACCTTGCAGCCCTTGTCCTTGGGCTCTTGTGACCGTGCAACCCTTGTCCTTGGGCTCTTGTGACCGTGCAACCCTTGTCCTTGGGCTCTTGTGACCGTGCAACCCTTGTCCTTGGGCTCTTGTGACCGTGCAACCCTTGTCCTTGGGCTCTTGTGACCGTGCAACCCTTGTCCTTGGGCTCTTGTGACCGTGCAACCCTCTCCCTTGGGCTCTTGTGACCGTGCAGCCCTCTCCCTTGGGCTCTTGTGACCGTGCAGCCCTTTCCCTTGGGCTTTTGTGGTTGTGACCGTGCAGCCCTCTCCCTTGGGCTCTTTTGACCGTGAAACCCTCGTCCTTGGGCTCTTGTGACCGTGCAACCCTTGTCCCTGGGCTCTTGTGACCGTGCAACCCTTGTCATTGGGCTCTTGTGACCGTGCAACCCTCTCCCTTGGGCTCTTGTGACCGTGCAACCCTCTCCCTTGGGCTCTTGTGACCGTGCAACCCTCTCCCTTGGGCTCTTGTGACCGTGCAGCTCTCTCCCTTGGGCTCTTGTGACCGTGCAACCCTCTCCCTTGGGCTCTTGTGGTTGTGACCGTGCAGCTCTCTCCCTTGGGCTCTTGTGACCGTGCAGCCCTCTCCCTTGGGCTCTTGTGGTTGTGACCGTGCAGCCCTCTCCCTTGGGCTCTTTTGACCGTGAAACCCTCGTCCTTGGGCTCTTGTGACCGTGCAACCCTTGTCCCTGGGCTCTTGTGACCGTGAAACCCTTGTCCTTGGGCTCTTGTGACCGTGCAACCCTTGTCATTGGGCTCTTGTGACCGTGCAACCCTTGTCCTTGGGCTCTTGTGACCGTGAAACCCTTGTCCTTGGGCTCTTGTGACCGTGCAACCCTTGTCCCTGGGCTCTTGTGACCGTGAAACCCTTGTCCTTGGGCTCTTGTGACCGTGCAACCCTCTCCCTTGGGCTCTTGTGACCGTGCAACCCTCTCCCTTGGGCTCTTGTGGTTGTGACCGTGCAGCCCTCTCCCTTGGGCTCTTGTGACCGTGCAACCCTCTCCCTTGGGCTCTTGTGACCATGCAGCTCTCTCCCTTGGGCTCTTGTGACCGTGCAGCCCTCTCCCTTGGGCTCTTGTGGTTGTGACCGTGCAGCCCTCTCCCTTGGGCTCTTGTGACCGTGCAGCCCTCTCCCTTGGGCTCTTGTGGTTGTGACCGTGCAGCTCTCTCCCTTGGGCTCTTGTGACCGTGCAGCCCTCTCCCTTGGGCTCTTGTGGTTGTGACCGTGCAGCCCTCTCCCTTGGGCTCTTTTGACCGTGAAACCCTCGTCCTTGGGCTCTTGTGACCGTGCAACCCTTGTCCTTGGGCTCTTGTGACCGTGCAGCCCTCTCCCTTGGGCTCTTGTGGTTGTGACCGTGCAGCCCTCTCCCTTGGGCTCTTGTGACCGTGCAATCCTCTCCCTTGGGCTCTTGTGACCGTGCAGCCCTCTCCCTTGGGCTCTTGTGGTTGTGACCGTGCAGCCCTCTCCCTTGGGCTCTTGTGACCGTGCAACCCTCTCCCTTGGGCTCTTGTGGTTGTGACCGTGCAGCCCTCTCCCTTGGGCTCTTGTGACCGTGCAACCCTCTCCCTTGGGCTCTTGTGACCGTGCAGCTCTCTCCCTTGGGCTCTTGTGACCGTGCAGCCCTCTCCCTTGGGCTCTTGTGGTTGTGACCGTGCAGCCCTCTCCCTTGGGCTCTTTTGACCGTGAAACCCTCGTCCTTGGGCTCTTGTGACCGTGCAACCCTTGTCCCTGGGCTCTTGTGACCGTGAAACCCTTGTCCTTGGGCTCTTGTGACCGTGCAACCCTTGTCATTGGGCTCTTGTGACCGTGCAACCCTCTCCCTTGGGCTCTTGTGACCGTGCAACCCTCTCCCTTGGGCTCTTGTGACCGTGCAACCCTCTCCCTTGGGCTCTTGTGACCGTGCAACCCTCTCCCTTGGGCTCTTGTGACCGTGCAGCTCTCTCCCTTGGGCTCTTGTGACCGTGCAGCCCTCTCCCTTGGGCTCTTGTAACCGTGCAGCTCTCTCCCTTGGGCTCTTGTGACCGTGCAGCCCTCTCCCGTTCGATTGCTGCATTGGTGCGTGACATTTTTTTCGAATTTCGAATCTTCGGTGACAATTTTTATGCAAGTAAAACTAAAATTTACTTTTATTGCAAAATGTACTTTTGTGCTTTCTTCTTTCCTAATTTCCAATCAGCTGTCCGAACCGGCCTCAGCTGATGTGCGGGTCCGCCGCCTCTATCGCTGCTATGTACTCCGCCAACCGTTTGCTTCCTAGCGGCAAAATATTTGTTAATCTAACTAGCAGAGCGCGCCAATTTGAACGAGCTAATCTAAGCTTGGCTATTGCAATGATTGGCGACTTCGACAACAATATTTGTAAGTTTATCTTTTTTACATAGCAACCAAGTTATTTACATTGGATGCCAAAAATTAAAGGCATCATTTTTATTTCAATGAGACACTATTATTTTATTATTTCAGCTGAATTTAAAGTCAGTCTAAAAATCGCTGGCCAACCAAATTTGGTAATCCAGCAGCCGCTGTTACGTCATCAACAATTATCGTCATCAACTGAGCAGCCGTTTTTGTCAGTCGGATTTTCAAATCATTCTTTAATAGCGACTCTTCAACCGGTGTTTGTTTTTGCTGGCCCGCTAAATTTTAGTGAGTTTTTTCGATGGATGTCTACTTCAAGTAGCGTAGTTTGCAAATTATAGAATATTTTTTATTTTCTTTTATTCCAATAGTGCATTAAAATCAGTGAATAATGATTGAAATTATAAGGATCAGAGTTAGAAAATGGCACATTCGCATCTCTGAAGAAAGATTGACATTATAAGGATCAGAGTTAGAAAATGGCACATTCCCATCTCTGAAGAAAGATTGACATTATAAGGATCAGAGTTAGAAAATGGCACATTCCCATCTCTGAAGAAAGATTGACATTATAAGGATCAGAGTTAGAAAATGGCACATTCCCATCTCTGAAGAAAGATTGACATTACGAGCGTATAAAGCTCAGAGTTAGAAAATGGCACATTCCCATCTCTGAAGGAATTAGATTGACATTATAAGGATCAGAGTTAGAAAATGGCACATTACCATTTCTGAAGGAAGATTGACATAAATATCAAAGTTAGAAAATGGGTATTAGAAGATCACAGATAGAAGAAATTAGCTCAGACTGGGGTAGATTTAAAAATATCGCTAAAATAGAGTCAAAATTCTTCAACTGAGGTCACGTGGATTGCGGGAAGTCACGTGAAAATTCTGGCATTTTTGTTGCACTTAAATTTTTTTGAAACAATGGATTATAGCAGAACTAAAACTGTGTGAGTGAGAAAAAATCAATTGGATTTGAACAGTCTGACAGTCTCTCAGGCTCTCAAATTCTAACAGCTGATTGACAGATAGTTTCTGCCACCATGGCGCCCCCTTGCGCTAATCATCTCTATTGTTTTCATCCGCTGAATCCGTCCCTCACCTCACCTCACCTAATCCCCTAGCGGTTTTATCTCAGTATTGAGAATGATGCTCAGTGCATGATGCATGGCATGGAGCCCAGGGTCGGGCTTTGCAGCAGAACTTACTAACTGTTCTCATAGTGTCAGTTTAAAGCTGAATAGTGATACTCATATATTGCATTTCAAGTTGCTGGTTTGAAGGTCTGTCAGTAATATGAGACAGAGAAACGCATGCAGAGCAGAGGCTGTTTTTCTGTTCTCGCGTTTAAGTGTGAAAACCAGCTGTGGATGGCTATTGTCATTTATCAATTATGTGTGACGCGTGTGCCTGTCTGTCACTGTTGTTAGTTCTTGTGAGGGTGCCCAGCGCTGTGGGAGCAGTGTTGTGTTTTCATGCCGTTTGCTTTGGACAAGGAGAGAGGGCTGACTCATGCCACTAATGTTTCACTATTGAGGGCGTTTTGACCTGATGTAGCTGTTAGGTCCGATCAAATTTCCTTCTTTTAATAATGTAACAGCCTTCTTAATGTTTCTCTTTCCTTCTCCTGTCTCTCCCTTGCTTCCCTCCCTGTCTCTTCTCCTTCGCTTTTGTCCATATGTCTCGCTTCTCTCCCTGTGTCTCCCTCGCTTCCCTCCCTGTGTCTCCCTCTCTTCTCTCCCTGTGTCTCCCTCCCTTCTCTCCCTGTGTCTCCCTCTTTTCTCTCCCTGTGTCTCCCTCTCTTCTTTCCCTGTGTCTCCCTCTCTTCTCTCCCTGTGTCTCCCTGTCTTCTCTCCCTATCTGTATCTCGCTTCTCTCCCCTGTGTCTCCCTCGCTTCTCTCCCTGTCTCTCCCTCGCTTCTCTCCCTGTGTCTCCCTGTCTTCTCCCTGTGTCACCCTCGCTTCTTTCCCTGTCTCTCCCTCGCTTCTCTCCCTGTGTCTCCCTCTCTTCTCCCTGTGTCACCCTCGCTTCTCTCCCTGTCTCTCCCTCGCTTCTCTCCCTGTGTCTCCCTGTCTTCTCTCCCTAACTGTATCTCGCTTCTCTCCCTGTGTCTCTCTCGCTTCCCTCCCCGTGTCTCTCTCTCTTCTCTCCCTGTCTCTTCCTGTCTTCTCTCGCTGTGTCTCTCCTCTCTTCTCTCCCTGTCTCTCCCTCGCTTCTCTCCCTGTGTCTCCCTCTCTTCTCTCCCTGTGTCTCCCTCTCTTTTCTCCCTGTGTCACCCTCGCTTCTTTCCATTCTCTCTCTCTCTCTCTCTCTCTCTCTCTCTCTCTCTCTCTCTCTCTCTCTCTCTCTCTCTCTCTCTCTCTCTCTCTCGCTTTTTTATCGCAGCCGGTCATAATTGAATTTGTGCATTTCAAAAGTGCTCAACTATCAAATATCTTACATATTTGCTTTCTGTCTCTGCCTCTGCAAGGATTAGATTTCTATTTCTAAACAATATGGCTTGTAAGAATTCAGAACAGGGAATACCAACGTAGCAAGGCCAGCTCATAGCACAGTGTATTATGGCCCTTATAAATTGGAGAAAAAGAACAGACTTATTGCTTTGCCAGATGCGGGACTCAAGGGGGAGGAGGTGAGTGGGTGGCAACCAGTCATACAGAGGGTCCCTCTCTCAGCCCGCGGGAAATGAAATCAGGATTTCGACTTCCTGTCCGTCCCCGCCCCCGGCCTGTCCCCAGTCTTCACCCGTCTAATCCTCCGCCTCTCCCCTCCCTCTGCTTCTTATTGCGCCTTCTCTTTCTTTCAGCATCTCGTCTGCTTTTTCGGCTGCGCGGCGCCCCCTCCCCCTTGCTGCTGTTTTTTTCTTCTACTCAATCTCTCTCTTTCCTATTTTTTGTGCAGCCGTCGCGCAGTTTGAGTAATAAATCATTAAAGGGTGGGAGGGGGAGATTTTTGAGCTCGTACCGCCATCCGCCCCCAGCCCACTGAACCAAATCTGCCTTGCTTTGAAACCGCTTTTTTGGCTTTCACATTATTATTATTTTTTAATGCTTCTTTTTATCGAAAAATTTAAAATTCAAAGAAGGCATAAAATCCAAAAGTCCAATAGTTCAAAAAGACAGAATTCTACAGATTTACCAAAGGATTTCATAATATTCCCCAAATGGGATTCTATCAGATTCACCAAATGGGATTCTATCAGATTCACCAAATGGGATTCTATCAGATTCATCAAATGGGATTCTATCAGATTCACCAAATGGGATTCTATCAGATTCACCAAATGGGATTCTATCAGATTCACCAAATGGGATTTTATCAGATTCCCCAAATGTGATTCTATCAATTCATCAAATGGGATTCCATCATATTCATCAAATGGGATTCTATCAGATTCACCAAATGGGATTCTATCAGATTCACCAAATGGGATTCTATCAGATTCATCAAATGGGATTCTATCAGATTCACAAATGGGATTCCATCGTATTCCCCAAATGGGATTCTATCAGATTCACCAAATGGGATTTATCAGATTCACCAAATTGGATTCTATCAGATTCACCAAATGGGATTTCATAAGATTCGCAAATGGGATTCTATCAGATTCACAAATGCGATTCTATCAGATTCACCAAATGGGATTCTATCAGATTCACAATGGGATTCTATCAGATTCACAAATAGGGATTCTATCAGATTCACCAAATGGGATTCTATCAGATTCCCCAAATGGGATTCTACCAGATTCACCAAATGGATTTCATAATATTCCCAAATGGGATTCTATCAGATTTACCAAATGGGATTCATCAGATTCCCAAATGGATTCTATCAGATTCACCAAATGGGATTTCTATAGATATTACCAAATGGGATTTCTATCAGATTCGCCAAATGGGATTCTATCAGATTCA
>NIVC01005158.1:0-24438 GCA_002269645.1 Macrostomum lignano | reverse complement strand
ATTGATACTGCACAATTAACTTTCCATAGCGCTAATCTTTGTTGTTGTGTGTTTGCTGTTTTGTTCTAAAAATAGGCGTCCATTATCCCGAGTTTGAAATCATTATCCTGAAGTTTAAGTGAAAAAATAAATAAATGTGCTCATGGTTTAACCATAGACGATTGCATTATCCTAAAGGCTGATTTTTGACAATGCATTGTTTGTAGTAATGGATTGTTCTGCTTTAAAAATGTGAATAATGATCGTCAAAATGCTAAACAATGGTCAGTAGCGCTGATCATACGATAAACGGTGAAAAATGTCCTACTTATCTGCAATGGAATGCAGCGACTCGGTTTCAGCATTCTCTGTGATGACATCGTCAGTCTCATAATCCGATGTATGCAAAATGTCCATGGTTGTAGCTGATTTACTTTTCAATAAAATGATGCACTACTCGTATTAAGGAGGATTTTGCTTTCTCTTTCAAAAAGGCCTGTTTGCAGATTTTAAAGTGAACTGTAGTGTCTATTGCTAGACATCGAGTGTACACACTGCATAATCTATTTAGAGAGCATTAAGTGAAATGCACTTTGAAACTGCTTTTTTCGACCCAAGATTTGTCCACGCCAAGTAAAAAATGCTCCCTTCTCGGCTAGAAAGGCTTTGCGCAGCGGCACATTAAGATTCTAGCTATAGTCTATGGCCAGCCCTGCTGACCATGTCGGCAGGAACGGAGCTTTTGTATTTCTAGCTCCGGCGCGAAAAGGTTAATGGTAAATAGATAGACAACAGATGTAAAACAAATTTAAATTTACATTTTTGCGTTCAGCTAGCTGGGACCTCGAAGTCAAAGTAAATTTGGCTGGAACCACGCAAATTCAGCGCATCGAATCGGGTGCCTGCTTCATTTTCAATATAAAATTTGATAAAGGACTAATAATTTAGAAAACAGATTTTAGAATTTGATTAACACGGATTTACGCTCGTACAGCTCAGGTACAATGTCTGCGCATACCCTTCACTCAGTGCCATGTATTCTACTGCTAGATGGCTATATGGTTTCTCCTTAACATTTTCTACTCCCATGCTTATCCCATGTCTATTTAATGTTCTATCTTGAAGGTTTTAAGATTTTATGCTGTTGCATCTTTTTGAGGCTTTAAATTATCAAGATGCTGATGTATACGAAGTATTAAGCGGCTACCTGGGATGCGGGCCCGCGAGTCTGTAGGCGAACCAAGTGAATCGCGCGCTTTTCTCATTTTTAACAATCCATCATGAAATTTGACATTCTCACAACTGTGCCCTTACATTTAAAAGGATATTCGTTTTAATTCTGATCTTCTCGAGGATATTCCCACTGCAATCTCTTCACTGCTTTCGATTCTATGCATATATTTTTAACGTCAATTGTATACTTGAAATTGCTAAAACTTACATGTATAAATCAGTTTTTATAGAAACTGCGTGACTTAGGGCCAACGTGTTTTCACATTCTTAGGGTTTCTAGGAAGGACCCGATAAGATCTTTGGGCATTTAGGGTTCGGGTGGCAACAAGCCCGGCCAATCAGAATCGGCGTGTTCCGGTAAAACAAATCGCTATCCCAGTTGGCAGCTATTTAAACCACAGATTTTCCTGCTCGGAACTCAATTTTTCGGAACCCTCCGGAAACGTGTGTGTTTTCCTTCAGCGACCTTTTTCCCCACATCTTCTGACTCCCCACATCTTCTGACTCCATCCTGATCCCTGAATTGCGACATCTTCCCCATCGAGCAACATCAAGTTAGAGGAAATCATTCATCTCTGGCATCAACTGCCTGGATCATCATCGGGAGTTGGACGACGCATCTGGCCCGCTCAGTAGCTTGATTGGGTACGGTACGGTTGCATTGAACTTTGCTTGGTTGCTTTCATATGCAGAACTTTTCGAGGCGGAACTTGCAGTGTCAGCACTCAACTCACTCGCTTGAACCAATTTGAGTGCTTGCGAGTTTAGTAAAAAAAAGGCAAATCTGATCTGATAATTTTGTTTTCTACATTTAATTCGCAATGCGAGCTCAGATGAGCAGCTAAGCTGAATGTGAATCTGAATTCGTGCCAGTCATGCATGTAAATGTAATGCCAAGCAGCTTATTTAATGTAAGAATTTACTTACAGTTAGAGTCTCGAATGGTCGTGTGACTGCTCTGCTTAAGCATTACGGAGAGTACACGTAATAAAAATAAAAATTTGCAAAAGCTATCGCTGTGGGCCTCCGAGTTTCGGTAGAAGGGCCAGGCGAGGTTTGCATCTGATCAAACAAGTTTAAAGTACTATTAGCCTCTAACCAACCAAATCAGATTCTCAACCGCTGTGACCGCAGTAACGGCCGCGGAGGCTTCTAGACAGAACGCAGCTGAGATCGGTGTGGATGTTCATGTCGCTTCTCACTGTTCGCTGATGATGTTGAACCGGAAAGACTTGGTCGTTGACGTGGTAACGATTTGGAGCTGCAAGACTGAAGTCTTGGGAGGAAGCGGCGTCAGATGGGAGGACCGCAGATCAGAGCTTTGGCGAAACCGTCTGACGAGAGGGGCGGGCCTCGAGCCGCCGCGATTTCTGTCGACCGATTTGTGTCGACCAGAGCGCCAAATTTTTCTAGTAGACAAAGCGGCTTTGCTATAATTAGATGAGCTCGGTATGGTCGGCTAGATTTGACTCGATCTATTGACTGAGATCGAAACCCATAAAATCCACCCGATCACGTGTTGTCTTCTACCCTACCTTGGGAAAGGTGAGAAGCCTTAAACTCAATTTAAAATTAAAAATGAAATAACTTAATAAATTTAAGTTTATGAGAATGGTTTAAGAATGTAAAGACGTGAATATTTAGTAGGCTAATCACGTCCAGTAAGGGCACTTCTATTAAACACACGTCAAATCTTTCCAGAGATTTGAAGAATAATAAAAAAATCAGCTGGCAATTAAAGCATGTGGCGCCCATTTCCAGCAGGCTTGGCGCCCCCAACTTTCCAGCAGGCTTGGCGCCCCCAACTTTCCAGCAGGCTTGGCGCCACCTGAGACGTGCCCTCCCCCCCCCTTTAGCGACTGTCGGCTATATTTATGGTCATGCAATGGCAAACCTCGCAATTACCTCGCACAGTGTAGAGCTCCTGAATGAGTCATCCGGCGCTGCCCACCGTTGTTTTGCGCTTCCTCCTCGGGATGAGTTAGAAGATTATATTCCACGCTCCAACGTAGTCAGTGTGACCGTTCCTCTGTATGTGTCCGCCGGAAACTCGGGGTGCTTGGTGACCAGACGACCGCGGATTTCTCGATCGTTCTCTTACAGGGAGGCGATGGGCGAGCTTTCTCGAGCTGCCGCGTGAGCTCCGGGCTTGGTAGTACCCAGTCGATGCTAGGGAGGTTCGCTAAGGCGATGTTAAGCTGGTCCTCGCTCTTGAGGGCGAGGATAATATTACCATTAAAGAACTTAATAGACTCGACTTCAACTTCGAGTTGCTCCCATTGTGCCAGAGGAAGTCGACATGAGCGACGGTGTCATTTATCTGAGCATCGTTCAGTGTCCAACTACTAGGATTTTGTTGAGGGGCTCAGTTGCCACCTTGGCGTAGGAATTCGCCGTCTCCCTACCCTTGGAGTTCTTCGTGCTCTGAGGGTAACCGTGCTGTCCTCTGGCTGCTGCCACCTGCGAACACTGCTAGGGGCCTCGCTATCGTTGGTATCACCACCAATTTCTCCGCCAGTGGGAGTAAAGCTTCCCCCACTTGGGGTAAGCATAGTAGCCAAAAGTTAGTCAATGTTTCCGCAGAGACATGTTAAAACTACTAACTGAAGCCAATCTACCGTACTCTGGCTAGGACCTCGCCAGCATCGAACAGCGATGCAATTTCCCCGTTGAGACCCTAAACACCGCCATTCGCGCTAAAGCCCCTAAACTGAATTACAGGAAGAAATACTCTCCTTGGTGGAGTCCTGAGCTCACTCTCATGAAGAAAAATGAACGGTGATGAAAGGCCGCTTCTTGCTTACTCCGCTTCAGTGGAATGTCGTCATGAACGAGCTCCTAATTGCTGACATTCCCAGCAGTATCAACAGGGTGGGCTACGCAGACGCCGTTGCTGCGGTCGTCAGCGGACCCGACCCCGCTACCCTGCGCAACCTGATGCAGCAATTCGCCAACAAGACGGCTGACTGGGCCACGCAGCATGGCCTCAAAATCTTGTCTTGTCTTGTCTTGTCGGGCCATTCGACCTCCTAAGAGGCATGCCCCTCATTGGCTTTGAGTCGGTTCCGCGGTGCAGACTTTTCGGTGTCTTGCTCTTTACATCGGTTTTGGCCTCCTTTGCATTTGCTGCTCCCTTTTTGTTTCCGCACAGCCGAGGCGTGCGGTCTACGCTTGCTACTACTAGAAGGTAGGAGCAACATGAGCAAGCTGGCCTCAAAATCAACGTCGCAAAGACAGTCGTCATCTTCACCAAGCGCCGAGCGTGGGAGATGCAAACCCTCACTGTTTATGGTAGGAACATCCCCTTCAAGAAGGAGATCAAGAATCTCGGTGTGACGCTAGCGCATGACCTGCGCTGGACGAAGCACCTTGACAACGTCATTGGTCGGGCGAAGCGCTGCTTCGCTCAGCTGCCCAGAGCCATCGGGCCGACCTGGGGCCTCTCCCCAAAAAAGGTCCGTTTTCCCCAAAATCTGCCTCTCGACTTATCAGAGATAAAACGTTAAATCACGCGCCCCCTGGTTTCATGTCAATGAAAACTCTAATCCCGGATATAGACTTCGTCCGTCGCGACCTTACCAGCATCCACATGGACCCGGACAATGTGGATAGTCGTCTCCCTGCTCTCAACATCAGGAGGGGCTTCCAGACCCCCATTCCTGGTCGAGACAGCATTCCGCTGGACGTCGGCGTGAACCGGCGCAGTTAGGGCATCCACTGCTTCACCGACGGCTCGTTGTTTAACTGCCTCGCTGGAGCGGGTATCGTCATCTTCCATGAGGGTAGGATATATGCTCTTCCAGGAAATTCTGGACCACGGTAAGAACACCATGGTTTTTCCAAGCCAAACTTTGCGCCATTGAGCATGCGCCCAGTACCCGCTCCAGGCAAACATCAATAATTTCAATATTAATTTTTACACTGATAGCCAAGCCGCTTTCAAGGCCTTAACCAGCGAAAAAATCTCCGCTGCAACGCGGTATCTCAATGTCACTGCAGTGTGCAATCTCTCTCACTCCTTAACATGATTAGAATTACATGTATCTGGATACCCGGTCACAGCAATATCCTAGCTGGGCAACGAGGCTCGCGGATTCTCTCGCCAAAGAGGGCAGCAACCCTGACGGCAATCACTGTCTGATGAGGTTACCCATCCCTAGGTCGCAGACAGACAGACAGACAGACAGACAGACAGACAGACAGACAGACAGACAGACAGACAGACAGACAGACAGACAGACAGACAGACAGACAGACAGACAGACAGACAGACAGACAGACAGACAGACAGACAGACAGACAGACAGACAGACAGACAGACAAACAGACAGACACCTAGACAGACAGACAGACAGACAGTTTTCATTCTTATAGTTAAAGATAGGTAGATGTATCCCATTCGGGAGACGTATTAGGATAGAGTTATCCGGCTTTCAATGACTATTCTCTCTTTTATGGATCAGGTAAGGTCCGATAGAGAAACCTGTTCAATTGGCCGCCACTTCAATTGAGAAACTACGAGTAGTTTAGTTCACATGTGAAATCACCATCTTTTCACTTTTATCCCTTTTGGGGAAGCCCTTTCATAGGGCCTTTTATTGACGGCTTTAATTTAATTTTTTCATTTCAGATATATTATTAACTAATTATTAGGATTGCGGGTTCTCATGTTTATTGACTTGTCATTCCAAAATGCACTTAAGTTGACATACACACGTATCTCTTAGTCTATTCAGCGAAAAGATTTTTTGCAAGTTGAATAACTGCTGGCATGACATGACGCTACGTAAACACCAAATATGCGCAAAATCAAAAAAGACCACGATTTTTACTCTATCGTAGAGCTATCCTTAATTATACTCGATATTTGTTATATTTTTTAATATCTAACTGCCTTTTCTGAATCGCATTCTAGAAGAATCGTTTTGCTTTAAGGTCATATATATATACATGTACGACATTGATTTTTTTATTTTTCCCTGCTTAGAATCTTGTTATTCTGGCGTTAGTCGTTAATCGGCTGGAAAACCGTTTCAAAAAACTCTAGACGCTCTTTCAAATACCTTACTTTTACAAATATCGTAACTCGCATCGTAACTCGTGTAAAAATTTAACCTTTTGAACAAATACTAAATACATCGGACTATACTGGCAAAACAGGCTCCTTAAGCCTGAGCCAAAAATTTACTACTACTACTACTCTATTTATTAATAATAATAATAGTAATAATAATAATAATAATAATGATAATAATAAAGATAATAATAATAACAATATAAATAATAATACTAATAATAACCGTTAAAATTAAAATTTATTATTTGATCAAGCCCATAGAATTACCTATAGTAGTTTGCCCGTGGGGCGTAAAACAACCAATTTATCTTATCTCTAAGCGAGCTCTAAGAAAATAACGTTCCGTAATACATAAACTACGGTGGTGGAAGCGATACGCTACTCTTAGTCAAGGACCATTAGAAACACTTCGTTATAGTCTAGTAGTCCTTGCTCTTAGTAAGCATCAACAAAATTATGACGTACATTAAATTTACGGTGTCTAAGAACCCAAGTTTGAACCGTGCCTAACGAAGACCGCTCGACTATGATTACGACTACCCTCCCCCGGAACTGAGGACCCTGCAGACGGAGCATACAGGAGAAAATTCGTTGAGATTCGACTGCGCGATTTTCCGGCTTTATTCGGGCGAACTCTGAGCCGGCGGCAATTCAAGCTCACGCAACCGCGCCAAACCGCCCGCCTTCTTCAATCTTCGGGAATTTAGAGGTAGGCCGCTGGTCTTTTTTGTAAATTTCATCATCTTCAGCCTTTGGAACAGATCCGCACAAGTAAGTTGCTATTTTAAGCTGAGTACACGGTACAGCCTAGGTGCATGTCCACATTGTCTCATCAACAAATAGTTGATCATTCATGCCTAGGCCTAATCTAAGCGCAAGCCTTCGTGGCTTAACGTTGACAATGCTACCAAACTGTAGTGCTTAACGCATATCACCTTGGCTGGCTTGGGGCCGGTCTAGAATGCCTTCGATTGAACTCTTTTGTATGTGTAAACTGTATAGTATGCACTCTAGTTAGAGTCTCTAGTGAGATTTATTATTTTTGAGACTTGCATTTGATAGGCCTAGCTATTGGCCTTTTGATAGAGGAGAATAGCATCCATCATCACAAACTGGCTTCATTTATTAATTTTGGTAATTAAACGATAATTTATAGCATTTTTTGTCCAAAAAATTGTTTTTCAGATAAGGAGGCCTGGGTAGGAAAAATATATTATAACCAAATTAAAAAATATAAGTATAAATAACTATAACTTGTAGGGGGTCCAGTGAGAAATTTTTTTCCAAAATCCAAATTTTCAACCATGCCACATGTAGCCCTAGGTATTATGAGTGAAATGACACTAGACTTTTAAAAATTGATTAAGTAGTAAAAAAGTTATGTCTTATGAATTTTTTCATTTAAAAAAATGGTGTTTTTTTCCTATCTCAAATACATTTTTAGCACGCCAGTTTGCCAACCTTTGCTACTGCTATTGCCTGGTCCCCTTTAGAGAAGAGGGTGCTGATGCAGGCCTTTGAGAAACTATGCGCAATCTTTGGGCCTAGCTGAAATGATCATAGGCAACTGTGTAAAAAGCTGCACCATGAGCTTGTCAGGCACTCATAGCAGATACTATATAGTGTATAGTATAGTTGCAGCATGTCTGGCATCTGAAAGATCTGCAAATAAAAAATGGATTAGTGATAAATGCATAAAAGATAAAGCATATATGATTTCTTTTCAAATGTACAACCCCTCAATGAGTCAATGTACATTTTTCCTATCTCTATATAGTATATTTTGCATGTATACCTGTGCCCATGGTGCAGAAGGATTTCTGTGTACGACGGAAGGCAAATTTCAGTTTTAGCCTGCTGTACGACAGTACGACACAAGTGAACTAAGTAATTTTTTTTTGTACGACAAACTACAATGCAGAAACCCACATACTCCCGACCCAGACAAAGAGTAATAATAAGTTGTAAGTGGTAATAACAAGTTTACAAGTAATTGAAGTAATATTAATTATGAATGATTCAATTAAATGAATTTATCAATTGGCATTATTGTCGCCGTCTTTGGGCTTCTGCTTCCGACGGCCGATGAATGGCACACGGGAAACAGCTGCTGCGCGCCTCTGCAGCACCTTGCCGATGGCGTCCTTAGTTTTGGCAGCAAAAAACGGACTCCAATGTGGACGAATCCCACGGCTTTTGTCGCCTTTAAAAAAAAGTTTCGCAGAGTCGTCGAGAAATTCTTCGCATGCATCGCCGCCCATGGGTGGTAGCAACCAAGCTAACTTAGCGCGAAGCTGAAGGGTGTCGTTGGTTTGGCCTCCCTGTTGCTGTTGCGACCGCATAGTCGAGTAGAAGCTCTCGACAATCGCTTCTGGAAGAAAAAGGCGGAAAAATATGTAGATGAAATTCTGATCAAATCTGACTGACTTGCCCAAGGTGACATTAGTTAATTTGTAGATAGCAACTGGAATTTGCAACTCACCAGTGCCACCTCGGTGTAGTGCAAAATCAAGTAGTGCACATGTTGCAGGGCCGGCTCGCTGGAAAACGTCTGGGTCGGCATAGAAAGACGCATAAACTGCTGCTTCGTCCACCACAACAGATGAAAATTCACCACCTGCTGTCGAACCCGATAGATGCAGCAATAACTGACGTGCCAAAGTGGGTGCTGCTACTTTTAAATCCGTCAGTGGCCCGTTGATGGAAGGCACCAGCCAGCTACTGCGGCCTTCACCCGTGAAAATGACGTGGCGTATAGTGTCCACAAAGTTCGCAGCATACCTAAGTTTAGTGGACAAAAAATAAAATTAAATACAATTCGATTTCGTTACATTTTTCTGTAGCAAAGTGGTCTTGAAATATGTGATTTCCAGCCTCACACTAGTTATAGTACCAGTGCATTTATAGTTTTGATTGTGAAGGAGCTCACCTTCGGGCCATGGGAACTTTCAGATGAGCCAGGTGCTTATGCTTGACTGCCTCGGTCACAAGCCGCTTAAAGGCGGGAGCGCACTGGTCTGCAAACTCTTCTGCTGCAACTTCAGGGTCCCTGCATGCAATGGCACGGATGATGGCAGCTGCATCGAAGGAGGCACAATCAGAGGTGCTCGGGTCGCAGCAGCGTTGAATGCGAGCAACGAAGCTGCGGTGAAGTGCCCCGGCAAGCTTCTGTGTATCACGTGCAATGTCCTGAGGAAGGAGGAAGAAGGATGGAGCTGAATAATGAAGCACAAAGGAGAATATGGTAACTTTGGCAGAGTACATAATATAATGATTGCACAAGCTTACCTCCATGTCTCGAGCGCGCCACTGATCCTGGTCAGAGGCAGAGCCAGCAACCGGCTTTTTTACTTTGAGCCAGCCGTCCAGCAGAGTCACGCCATCAAATGTGCCACCAACGTGCAGATTGTCGATGTGCTCATGCAGCGTGGGGTAGTCCTCACTACGAAACTGCTCTGCATGGACATGGAGGAACTCAGCTACCAATGGCCATAAGGTAGACACTTTCCAGTGGGGCAGCTGAAGATTCTGCGCAATCTCCATAAGAGCTCTGTGCAAGTGTTATGTGTTTGGAGTAAGTAGGTAATCAAAAAGTTGATCCCATAGTAATTTTACTACCCACAAGGCATATAAATCAACTTACTTGATTGGCGCAAAGAGATCCAGGTAGCCCAACAAGTCGCACACAAAATCAAATCCGAACATTATGTACGGCTGTGGGTCGTTATCTCTGACTCGTGGTTTCTCGGCTCGAAATGCGGCATGCAGATCGCCGTAGCAGCGAAAGATGGTCTGCCATTGGTTCATGGCTGAACTGGTAAAGCGCTGCGAGGCAAATGATGAAATTGCTCCGGCATGGTCCTCGGAAGCAATCTGTTTTTTTACAAACAAAGAATTTGGAGTAGTTTTATAGCAAACGTATATCTAAAACCCTCGGTAAACTATTCAGTTAGACATTCAGGTTGCATACTTACTTCCAAAGCCGAACGGCCACGCCCGTGGCCAAAAAGATGCGGAAACAGGTTTGCCCTGTCAATAAAATCCTGCAACGCCTCTCCGTCGTCACTATCGCGCACGTTAGTCACGGCCAGGTTTATAAAGTGGGCCGGGTCCCAGTTAATTGGGATCTCATAGTCGGCTCCGGCCTCCTTCAGCTTCTCAAATATTGCCGTTTTAAAAGGCGCAGTTTGATATTGCCCGTCGGCAATGACGCCCACAAGACGATCAATGGGCAAATCAAAGTTCGCCAGACCTTGAAAAAGCCGCTGCACCAGAACGGGGCCGCTGCCGTCCATCTCTTTGGAATAAACGGCCGGGGCGCCACCTGGGATAGCAACGGCGTCACCAGTCTCGCACCTGTTAGGGGTTATCCGTTTTAAGGAGGTAGTAAAAGTAATATTTAAGTGGCGGATACTCCTAATGTACATTACTTTTCCTTCTTCCTCCCTACTTACCTGGCCAACACCATAACAGCTTGGTTAGTGATGCGACCTGGTGTGCTTTTGTCGCAAGCAATGGCGTAGCAGGGAGGACATCCGGTGGACGGCAGTGGGGTCTGCAGGAACTCAGCCGTATACTTGTCAGCGGTGACCTCAAACAACGACCACAACTCCTTGTTAAACTCCCTAGTTGGATGCATAGTGGGTGGTAAATTAACAAATAGCGTACAAAATAACCATAGCTTAGCTAATGGCATACAGATACAAACCACATAATATGGTACATACCGGCCGTGGCCCCGCTGGCCAACTTCAGCGTCCGACCGATAAAGCATGCTCACGAACGTCTCATAGTGCTTACTAGCTGACGCTGATTCGATATTGGCAACAGAGCAACGCAAAAGGCGCCGAACAGTTCCTGAGACGCGCTTCTCTTCAATCTTGCGGTCCGCATACTTCTTCATAGCTTTCACATGGCCGACAGCCTCGATACCAGAGAGATGTTTCACTATCCTATAACGAAGCCGGGAGAATGCCTCGCCACACGCAAGGATCTCAGTCATTTCCAGCTTTGTAATGAGCTGCCCTCGTGCAAGCGTGCCCATCGACTTGGGGTTTCTATAAGAAGTTAGAGAAATGAAAGTTTATAATAAATAAATGGAAAAGGCCAACTGGATTGTCTTATTGCCTGTTAGATAAAAGTACATACAATGGACTTACAAAGTGCTGTGCCTCTCCGCAACAGTCAACTTTGGCGAGAAGGCCGTGCCTTCCATTAAAACGTTGTAGCACGGGACACAGTATAAAATTGTGTCCTCACCGCAAGGTGCTGTGGCGAGCATCTCGTTCTCCAGGAGCTCGGCCATGTTGCTAGCCACAATTGGCGGCACTTTTGGTAAGTTTTGTCCCCGAGAGTTTGAGCTGGAGGTAGCCTGTGACAGCGCCAAGTCCCGAACAACATTTAGTATAATCGGAAGTAGGGCAAGTTGTCGGGCTGCCTCCGCCATTTTAATTTCCAGCCCAGTGACAATTGCCAAAAGATCCCGACCTGACGTGCTTGATGATGCTGTAGATGCAGCCTCAGCAGGACTGGGAAGGATAGGTGAAGCATCAGCAAGCTGCCTAACAAATGAGCTGGATCTTTGGTCAACGGCGGATGATTCCAGTACTTCAATGTTTACTACCAGATTTGTCTTTGGTCCCTCAGACTGCTGCTGCTCTGCCTCAGGCTCAGTGGTCATTGGAACTTCAGGACGTTCAGGTGACTCTTCATCACTGGCACTTTCAACCTCCAGCACCTCATGGCTGACCATGGCCTTTGTGATGCGTTTTTTTACCTGCTTCTCATTCTCATTGGCAGGCCTGGCAGCAATTAGGTCGCGAACATCAGCATGGTCAGGTCTGCAATATGTTAAAATCTTATTGGCTGGGTCTTCTTTGTGCCAGCGACTCCGATGAGTTTTTCTGCTACTACCATTGTTTCGATAAATGCGGCAGTTGGACAGTGGAAGCCCTCGCTGAAGGCAATCCACACAGTAATGTGGGTCACACACAGTTCCGCGAGGCTTCTTAGTTGGTGGCTCTTCAGTTTGTGCAGATGAAGACGCTGCATGAGACAAACTCAGTGGACGCTTTGATTTTGCTTGTACTTGCACATTAGCCTGTTGCTGTTGGCGTTGCCGCTGTGCCTGTTGCATGATTGGCATATGGGCCCAAGCACACTCAGCAGCCTTCGCCTTCTCTACTACTGCCTCTGGCTCTGCCTGGTCAGCCTGGTCCTGGATACTAGCTTGCAAAGCTGCAGCTAGTGGTGTCTCTGTCTCAGACTGATTTTCTTCAGAGCCAGAACTTGATGTGCTACTGCTACGAGACATTATAGAGATTAATTTTGGCACAATAAATCAAAAAGCAAATGCTGAATAGCTGAATTTAGCTGAAAGACAAGTTAATTTTTTTGGCAATCAGCATTTAATTTAGTATTATTAGTTATGACCAAATCTAATCAATAAGTAAGCATAAACCAAACTAGTTATCAGTTGAATAAAAATATGGTTTTGTTTACAAAAATTAAATAAATAATTATAATTATACTTATAGAAATTTAGGAAATAAAGATTAGACATTTAGTAATAGGATATAATTAATGCACATTTCAATATATTTTGTTTTTTTTATAAAATAATTTCATATACTATACTGTACCATTCTACAATCTAGCTCTACCAAATGTTCTACTCAACTCTACCAAATATAATCAATTGCATAATTTTATACAACTCAATTACTCAATCTAGTCAACTTACAATACAATACAATAGCAAAATTTGCTATGAATTTAGAATTACTAAAAGACTAAAAGTAAAGGTAATAAGATAAATTTATACACTTGTCAATGTCAAGTCAACTTGGAAGTTGTATTTGCTAAAGTTGCTGCCAAGCACCTGAAGTTTTGTCTCAAATTAGTTGCAGACTTGCAGTAGGCCCTAATTTATATATATTCACTTCTTTTCTTTCATGAAACGAAGCAAAACTTGGTGTCTCTTGGCTAGATGGCTATTAGCTACTTCTACTTGTTATTTCGTAAGAAATATTTGTTGGTTTCAAGCCAAGCAATAAGCCATAGCTGTCAACTTAATTACTATGTCTTTACTCAATACTCAAGTACTCAACTGTCAACTTCAACTTGTCAAGTAAAGTCAAATTTGACAAATAAAAAATGCATTTAATTAATTAATTACTAATTATTAAAAGAAAGTGATAAGATAATTTTATAAACTTGTCTAATGTCAACTCAATTACTGAAATTGTGAAATTACACAACTGACAACTTGAACTTTTAAAATAAAAACTTGCAACTAAGATTAAGAACAAGAAGTTAAGTTAAGAACTAGAATTAGAACAGAACACTAGAAGTTCTAGAACTAATTTATGAAGGTAAAAGTGATAAAATGTTTAAAAAATAAACTTGAAAGAATCACCAGATGTCCAGACAGACACAGACACGAGACACGAGTCAGTCAGTCAGACAGACCAGTCAGTCAGTCACTAGTCACTTTCACTAACTCAAAGTCTCAAACAACAAACTGTCACAAGTGTCACTTGACAGTTGACCTTGTCATTTGTCAACAGTCAAAGTCAATGAGTCAACTGCAACAATGCAACATGCAACTCAACTCAACAGTCTCAACTTAATTAATTACTCAACTTGTTACTCGTACTAACTACTAATAAATTTACTTGTCAAAGTTGAAAAATTACAAATTGCTAGTTTAAGTTTTGCAACAAATTAAGAAAACTTAAAAGTTACTTTTAGTTGTAGCTTGTAGTATAGTATATAGTGCTAGTGCAGTGCAGAGTGCATAGCCATAGATTATAGAAAAGTAAAAGTTATAAGGGATAAGACAAAAGACATTAGTCAGATCAGATCTTATCTTAGATCACATCACGATCACGAGAGACGAGACTGACCGGAGGACGAGAATTACAAGATCAGATGATTATGAATTAATTCACATTCACAATTCAATTCCCAGTAACACGATACAACGATACGCATTTCAAAAAAGAAATAAACAAGGTTAAGATTAAAACAACGGATGCACATTTGTGTGGCCTTGAATATAAAAATGTGAAATTTGGTGCCACATAATAAAAAATTATTATTAAGTATGCCAAGATTATATTTTATTTGTGCCTCGTAAAAAGAACTTTGAATAAATTTAATTTAATTATGAAAACGAAATTGTATTTTTAAATGCCTATGCATATAGCTTTCTAGTCAGAGATGTACGACAGTGACAGTGTGGCCAACGACGGTACGACATGTACGACAAAGAGCCCTTGCAAAAATGAACGATGTACGACATGTACGACAACCAACCTCAATGTACGACGGAAATTTCCGTCGTACACCCGTCCTTCTGCACTATGGACCTGTGCCAATATGCTTAATAACTTTGATGTGGCAAAAGTTATCAGGATGTGCCTTTAGGACAAAGAGCTTGGCCTGTTTTGCTATCATTTTATCAAAGAAACTAACTGGCCATTCTTTTGAGCTTTGAAAATTTCCTAAGTTTTATGCCCTTTATGGGGATTTGCATGCATTTTGATGATTTCTGTTAAGCATACTGTGGCAAGAGCTACACTCATCCTGTCTTGCCTAAAAGTTTCATTTTGTCACTGGAAGTAAGTAGCAAAAAGAATTAGGATAGCCACTTTTTCCATTCAAAAGTTATGGCCATTTTAAATTTTACATATACATGTACATGTACATATTTTTTAACAAAAAAAGTTTGCTTAAAATGACCTGCAGGAAGTTACCTACAAGGGTCATCCCAAAAGTTTCAGCAATCAAATGATTTTGTGCCATAGACAACTTTTAGAACTACAGCACTTATACCACACAAAAGATGAGCATATTTCAGGTGTCTGAGTAAGTTTTTAGCATTCTAGCTTCAAAATTCTGTTTTCTAAAGAACATTTTGTGAGATACTAAATCAAACATCGGCCAACAACAATAAAATGGAATTTCTGTCAAACTTGGAGCAGCGCTCATACATTAAAATGGAATGTCTTCCTGGTGTCCCTGCAGCTCAAATTCACCGTCAGTTGCTGCAGGCCGATAAGCCAAATGCGATGAGCCAGTGAGCTGTGTACGACTAGTACAGTCAATTCAAGAATGGCCGCTCTGATGTCAAGGATGATGTTGAGGACGAGGAAGGCCAAAAGAAGCTCGCACAGAGTTGAACATCGAGTTGATCCAAGGGCTGCTAAACATTGATTGCCGTTAGACATGCGAAGAAATGGCTGAGTTGTTTGGAATCCCCTTGTCAAGCTTCATTATTCATCATCTTCGGCCTGCCTTGCGCAAAAAGTGGCCACAGACCCTAGAACTTGGTCCACTCCTTCTGCACAACAATGCCAGTTCGCACACAGCCCGCATTGTGCAGGACCTATTGCGGGACTACCAGTGGAAGATGCTGCCTCATCCTCCTTACTCCCTAGACCTCAGTCCCTGCGATTTCGACCTTTTTACAAAGCTTAAGAACCAGCTCCAAGGGCGTCGTTTTCATTGCCTGGATGACCTATTCAGCAAGGTTGGCCGCATTGCAAAAGACCTGTGCAAATCCGGCGCTGCTGACGGCGTTCAGAAGTTGCCTGGCTACTGGGAGTGCACAATTCAAGTCAACAGAAGGTTTGAAGGTTTTTGACATGTTGATCGTTCTGACACTTGTTTGTTGAAAATTAATAGGTGTTTGCTAAAAATTTTGGGATGACACTTGTACACAATATGTAAGCACTCTTAGCAGTTGTGTACTCTTTTACTAAAAAACAAATCCTCCCAACCCTATATTTTCAAGCAAATTTGGCATAGTTTTGAAAATGTACAAAAATGTACACAATGTTAGACATTCTGTATCTTTGTAATAGTATGTCCTAAGCATATAAACTTTATGTCGTTTGAAAGATCTATTTGTCTAATTTTCAATGAATTTAAGAAAATAGCCATATCTTATATATTAAAAAAGTTACAGCCATTAAAGAAAACCAATTTTTCATGTTTTTTTGCACACTAAAAATAGGCTCGTTGGACACCTTAATATAAGTATATATGTAGACTGTGGTTTAACAATTATTTTCCCAATAGGCCTATATTATCAATATGCAAAGGATAATAGCTCTATAAAAAAGTTTATAATTAAAAAAAATTATATAAAGGTTTATGTCTATACTGGAGTAAGCTAAGTGCTAGGAGATTTTAGAATTAATGCAGGTACAACCTGGTATACTACTAGTGCATTTTGCTTAATATACCTGATGGTAATGCATAATAAAAATATTTTTTGATAACTTCTAGTATAAACTACATATAATATATAACATGATTTTGATTGACTAGATTATAATAAGTTGATAATTAATAAAAGCTTTGGCCCTATAGTCCGGATCATAGCAGGCGCCATAGTGTTAAAGGATGTCTATGTATAATAGAACATAAATTAAAATTTTGGCTTGTTATATGATAGTATGACAGATTGAAAAATGGTACTACTGGTGTACAATAAAGTACAATAAGAATAAACACATACATAAATACAAATAATATAAATATATTCTAGTTTTCTAGAAAGTGCAAAGTAAAACAACAATTATATTGTTACTTACTGACTACACACAATGCATATCAGTTAGAAAAACAAAACAAATATAAAAGTTTTCTTATGCATGAATTTTGTTTTTGATTTTTTCGTTGGCAACAGTGCCATCATAGTAAATGGGTTTTAAATATGGAAATGACTTGAAAACTACAGTTAACAAAAAAACTTCATGACGTATGAATTGTATATTATTTTGAGAAATTCAAAACTTTTACTTAACTTTTAAACAGCTATTTTGTTTGCTAAAAACAGATATTCTTTGTTTTAATTTTAATTTCTCATGATTGTGTTAATATTTTCTATTTTAGTTTCCAGTTATTTTTGAAAAGCTTTTAATGTTAGTTGATATTTTAACTACACAATTACATCAGCCTTGAACTTGGCTTTTTTGTATGCCAACTGTGTATACTTTATGTTGAACTTGATAGTTCTATATGCCAAGTGTACGCCAAGATTGTCAGTAAGAGCAATATGCCAGAAAATTCCAGCGTAAAGGCCACCTTCTGGACTATGGCTTTGGCCAATTGGCAATGGAATTGGTTTTTATCAATGTTAAACTGATGTTAAAATATAATAAAAGTAACATAAGATAGTTGCATATTCAAGTCTAGATGATTCATAGTTCAAATTGTGAATTAGTATATGCTAAGTCCAATGGAGAAAAGTACAGGACTATATTTATTGCTAGGACTAGAGGTTAGACAAGATCTTAATTTTATGATAAATATATAAGATTTTGACTTTTTTCTCAATCAAATCTTGGTTAAAAAAGTGCCAAAAATCTAAATACTAACTCTGCGAGTTTCCAAAAGATAATCCATCGTTGGAAATCTAAATAATTTGCTTTGGTGCTTAGAAGTAGCTTGCAGTTGTCTTTTATTTTCTCTAAATAGTGGGTTTGCTTCGGAAGAGATAGAGATTTGTGAATCTTCTTCAAATAAGGAACCCATCATGCAGCTACTTTTGGTGCTTGTTATCCTTTTGTTTTTCAAACTCTTCAAGGACATTGATTGTGAAGTCTGGCATAAGATCCTCTATCTTAAACTCTAGTTCGATGACTTGAGTGTATTCCAGTTCAATAGTTTGAGCATATTGTCTGCGGACCTGAGTAGGCTGTCTTGGAGGAGGATTTCTCTGTTGTCGATAAGGTACCAAGGCATTTCCTTGTCTATTCTGTTGTGGGTTCCAATTGCAATTTTGAGGACGAGTCCAATTTTTTCTTCCATTGTTGTTATATTGTCTTGGATTGCCACGTGATTAGCAGTCTTTGGCATAATGACCAATTCTTCCACAGGTGTAGCAATAGGGTGGCAGAGTGTATCTCTGTCGCTGTGGCATGATTGCAGAAATTTGATGTTGCTGCATAAGTTTGCTCAATTGTTCTGCCAATTGTGTTGTATCACTACTACAAGTAATCAATAGTGGGGCACTTGCTTCCCATTGCATGCCGCAATGAATTAGTGGTTCCTCTGTCTCAATGGTTTCTCTTAACAACCTGTCTCGCAGCGAAGGTTGAGTATTATTAATGACATAGAGGATTAGACCTTGTTCTTGGTCAGCAATGCGTTGTCTTTCTTGTACAGCTATTTCTGCTGGTCTGATAGGCTAAACTCCTGGGTTCGGCGGTGATGGCTGGTGCAACGCTTTAATAATTTTGCAAACATCATCAACGAAAGTAAGGAAGGATTCCATCGGACTCATTTTTTGGTTATGAAGTTTGTGTAGAAGCACATATCGATTGTTTCCACATCTCAGTTGTGTAACGAAAGTATGATAGTCTTGCAATGCTGCGGCATTTAATTTGCCATAAATTTCTCCAGCAGTACCTTCTAGCAGTGGAGGAAGAAGAAGTGCTTTTTCTGGATTTAGTGGTCCATATTCGCGAGTTACAAGGTCGAAGTGTTCAATGAAGGTGTTGAAATCCTTATCCATGTTATACATACCAACAGTTTCCTTGACATCGTGATACACTGTAGGGTTTCTTCGAGCCATATTTTCAAATGGAAATGGCAAAAGGACAAGATCCGGATCAATTTCCAAAGGATTTTCCAGATTGAACTTTCAATGTGGTGTTGCGTGTGTATGTGTAGGTGTGCAAGCTCTTATTTACTTAAGAGAAAAGAAAAATAGACATGAAGCAAAAAAATTATGTGTTGCCTTTACCAAAGAAAAAAATTGAGATAGGATATTCGTGAATTTAACAAAAGTATAAAACGGTGCGCAAAAATCAAAGGGTCTATATGCAAACAATGGCCGTTCGGTAAAAGTTCAATAAAAATTTGCGCAAAGAACTTAGTGTCAAAGTGCTTTCACCGATCTAGCCTGGCAGCGCCTGAGCCTAAACGAGATCACCAGTTAAAGAGTTTAAGAGTGGTGATCAGTCACTCAAAAACTCCCACTTCTAGACACTAAAGAACAAGTGCCTAGGTATATGCAAAATCAAATAACTCTTACTGCAGTGGATCCTTTAGTGGCGTGTAGACATATTGGTTTGGCTTAGGTGACTCGTTGCTTCCGTGAGTCCTTGACTTTTATCTGTGGGTCGACAAAAACAAGAGCGAATCAGAACTTCTTGATGGTCCTCGAGCTCGGAATTAACAATAGAACATGCGCCCTAATGAACAATTGAATTCTCTAAGTTTCTGTGATAGGTCCTCCTGAGAGGCGGCTTCTTCGTTACGCCCAAAACGTAACGGATAACTCAATTAAATCAATAAATCCTCTAGAAATGTATCCTAGGAAACAAGGAGGCCTTTCTCAAATGTATTAACAATGAACTGCTCTTGTATAACTCAATTAATCACTAACTAATAGTTAATTAATAAATCAACTTAATAACGCTAACAATCAAAGAACTGAATCCAGTAAACGCTTACCAATTGGACAAGTGTGGTCCCTCAGAGATTGGCCTTCTTTGTTCCTTCAGAGTCTTCTTAGAGACCGCTCTGAGTCTGAATTTTTGACTCGAATTTTCACTTATATTTATAACAAAATTTTGGAGAAAAACCGGTTTGGATTGGGTATTTACTTAGGTCATAAATGTTTGATTAAGCAGTCTTGCATGTTTGAACATTACCATATATGGAGTTAAACAAATACAGCTGCTGAAATCCGGTTCCTTGATCAAACAATATAGGGTTCTAAATCATTCTTTTTGCCCCAGAATGTCACTTTGATGGTCTGGTGATACTGCCTGTGATCCGTTTTTTCTGCTTCTGCTTTTCCTGATCATGCTGGCATTGCAGTTGTTGGTTGCAGAGTGCGGCAAGCTAGAGGGGTATCCAGCCAATCTCCCCCAAGAGCCGCGCCACCAGTTGACCATTGGCGAGTTCTTTCAGTCCAGTAATTCCAATCTGACGTCGAGCCCCATCAAGGGCCGGGCAGCTGACCAGGTGGTACTGTTCCACCTCCAGGCCGCATCGAGCGCAGGTAGCGTGGTCTAATTGTCCGATCCTGCGCTGTGGCGTTGCAGTTGCTGCTGCTCATTTTACTGCTGAATGCTTAGATGAGCTTGCTGCTTGACACCAATCCAATCCTTTCACTAGGGGAGTCACGATCAAGGACGTCAGGAATGGAGGCCTCCAGCTTCAATAATATTTTGTTGCCAGATAAAGCCGTCATTCAGTGATTGTTTCCTTTGTTTCATTTTTATGAAAGTGCATGCAAATGTGAGACTACTTTTGAGACATTCCTTAAAAATCCCGTCGGTCAGTAAGTACGAGTTTAGGGCAGAAAGTCCGTGCAAATCAGACAATTTTAAAGAATTTACAAAATTTTTACCGAATTTTCTCCATCTGATTAAGCGAGAACTTTCGCCGATGTTAAACCAAATAAAAAAAAAATTGCTTATTTTATAACGAATTTTCTTAGTTGTTACCCTATTTAAAAAGACTGAAGAACATCTCGAATTTTTCTCTTTTTTTCTGATGTAGAAACGGTCGATATGTGTCAAGATTTTTAAAGAAAAAGTCAATAATTGTTTTCGCCGATTTTCCAAGAGACAATAGGACAACATTTTTGTAAAATTTTACTAAAAAATCTAACCGTTTTTGCGAATTCTTCTAAGAAGGTATTGTATCCACTTAGTCCGATTTGTTCCAGATGAAATATTTTACATATTATGGGTTCCCCATAAACTTTTCCTTCTGCCAACAGTTCAGGAAGACAGCAAACAATGGACTCGATATTACTTTCTCTGTGTGATCCCTAGAGTCACATTCTTTAACTTCTTGCGAGGATCGTTCCTCTTCAATCAGTATATTTTATAAGCTAACGCAGTGTACGCGAGCAAAGAGGAATAGGAGCAGTAGGGGAGCAGTAAACTTCGAAGCTCTGTCGCAGATTTAGGTTTCGGTCAGTTCCTGATTGCTTCTAATTTTGTCGCATCTCTCTTAATTCCTGATTTGCCTATGACGTGTCCTATATATTGTAATTCAGATTTGAAAAGGTGACATTTCTTAGCTTTTATTTTCATATTAGTTTGGATAAGTCTTTCGAGCACTTCCTTCAGGTGTTCTAAGTGAGATTCAAAGTCTACTATGAACTATTACATCATCTAAGTAAGCTATGGCGAACTTTTGTGCAACGTCCTTGAGAACTAAGTTTATGCACCTTTGAAAAGTTCCTGGAGCTCCTTGCAAACCCATTGGTAACACTTCGTACTCAAACGAACCTCGATGTAAAGTTGGAAAGCTAGTCTTGCACTTATCTTCTTCCCAAAGAGCTATCTGATAATATCCCGAAAGTAGATCTAACGTAGATAATTAAGTGGCTTTGTGGAGGCACGAGAATGTTTCATTTATATTAGTTATAGGATGCGGAAAGTACTCCGATTTGTTATTTAGTGCTCGATAGTCGTTAACTAGTCTCAGCGAACCATCTTTCTTAGGTACTATGACTAATGGAGTCGAGTACTGCGAGTAACTAGGCCTAATGATGCCTCTAGCCAACATGAGCCTCTAACTGCTCATCTACCTCCTTGATCCGATGAGGTGGAATTTTCCTAGCTGGTATCTGAACTGGGTTGTTTTCCTTCAAGATTATCTCATGAGTGACTAAATGCGTTCTAACTCGTGCTGTGAGAAAGCTGCTGAATGTTCGTTGACGACCTCGATCACCTTCTGTCTTTGCTCCTGAGTCAGTTTATTTCCTATGTTAATGTCACTAATCCAGTCTTCTAATTTTTCTTGCACCTGTCTGATGTTTTCGCAAAACTGCGTGTCCCTATTGTGGCACGACTGCGCTGTTTCGGGTTGCTCCTTACGATAGTTTAATTCCCTGGTCAAGAGTGGCTTAGCCATCCCTACTAACGCTGATGCTGGAACTCTAGCTTCCTGTGAACTGGTGTTAATCACTTCTACATAAGCTTCTCCTTGCCTAAGAGTTACTAAACTTGGCTCTACAGTTACTTACTCTGCTCTAGTTTTTAATCCTGATCTGAATGGCTCAACAACTGACGGCACTCCGAAATTAGTTTTACTCTCCGTGGCTAATCTAACCTTAACTAAACCTTAAGTTAACTGTAAACCTTGAGTAAGTAAACCTTAAGTAAGTAATAGTTAACCTTGACTAAACTATTAGCTGAAACTGTCGTCTTTTCTGCCACATAGATTCCTTTAACTCGAGGCTTAGCTCTGGTTGATCGAAGTGGAATTCTAGTTCCTTGCTTCATAGTTAGCATTCTTGCTTCAAAGTCGATAATAGTACAATATTTTTAGACAAACGTCACACCTATTGCATTGTTTAGGTCTGCGTCACATGAGAGAAACTCGATTTCTTCGAAATCACCAAATATCGCCTTAATAACTACGGAACCCTTAATTAGAATTAGCTCTTCCGTGAATGATACGATTATATTGTTCCACCACCTAATTAAGTGAATATTCTTGTCAGTGAAAAGATGCTTCCAGTTTTCGCGTCCTAGAATGTTCCTATTGCTTCCAGTGTCTAATAAGTAAACTACCTCCTTATTTAGAATGCTGCCAGTTATATACGGATCGTAATTTTGTTTTTTAGTTGATTCACTCAATTTTGTGGTTTCATTTGCTGCTTACTAGAACAAGTTTGCTGCTGTGGTGCGTGTGAAAAGTGCTAAGAATAAGTAATTGGCTGATTAAATGATTGATTAAATAGTTGCGCATGCATACTGTTATACACTGAAGAATTCAATTCACTATTTACAGAAAAACTATTGCTGCTATTTCGCTGCTGCCTTGGCCTTGTTGCTGGCCTTGGTACGGCTTCTGCTTAGCCTTCTGCTCAGTTATAGAATTCTAGATTACTACTGGAAGTGAAGGCTTTTTTGGGGAATGTACACAATCGGGCCGACTTAAAAACTTGCTTCATATTGAATAATACGAAAGTAATACTAATTTTTAAAAAAAATTCATTCCTATTAATTATTTTAGTGAAATTTACCTGTTATCTAGTAGAAATATCGAACGATTATAATGATATTCACCAAGCGATAAAAACTTACACGTCATTATTTGTCGCAAGCTTTCTCGCAGGAGTCGCTAAGGCGGAAAGCCGCCGAGTCCATAATACGTGATGTTTGAATCGGCGGGTCCAGATTCAGTAGGCTCACTATTTTCTCAGCTTCCTCTTCGATTCCTGGACTATCAATAATTCTGTCCGTTGCAAGAGACTGGATGTCCTGAGGTGCTACACAACTAAACTTTAGAAGCGAAACAGAACGAACAGCCTTCTCACCATCATCTTTACATGAGACGTAGTAGTTCAGTCCCTTCCGGTGACGATACCATCTGAATCTGCCCTCAAGTGGGTCAGATTGCATCGCCCCTAAGAAAACGTACTCAAACATGAGACTGTTCAACAGGTGCCTGTATGCTTCAATCAGCGCATCCAGTGTGTGGCTAAGAGCCATAGAGGTTTCGTCACTCAAGCCTTTGCTTTTACAGGTCTTCCACTCGCGCACGTAGCTCGCCACATCTTTCAGATATGCCAACTTCCAATCCATATCGGACCTAATGGGGCTCTACTGCCGCTATCTCATCTGCGATACACCTTTGCTTAAAAGCCTGAATCCACACGTCTATATCTTGATAAGGCGTGCACTTCTGGATCTTTATATGCTTCCTAATGTCTAGCCTGTCTCTAATGCCTTCAGCTAGAGCTTCTACTACGTCATTAGCGTCCATTAGGTTTTTTAAATTCTGAATTGTCGCTTCTGTAATTCTTCTTAACTGAATCAGTGAAAGTAAAATACTCCTGAGTCACTGATCTAGTAGCTGGTGTAATTAATTGCGTCTAATCGTGAACAGAACTGCTAGACTGCGTGATCTCTACACTTTTATTTATTTATTGGGTCCATTAAGACCTTGTCTATCAATTTTGACAATGCTAGCTAAATAGAAGCGTTAATCCGTTCTTATCTGTTAATCCTAGGATTAGGATTATCGTCTTAGTCTTCAGTATTTTAGGCTTAAAAACCTTCGCACCTGATTTTGACTTTTCGAAACGTTATATTCGCAGGTTATACTTTTGCTATTTTTACTAGTTGCACCAGTTCTAATTTTTGCTTTTGTGTTTT
>NIVC01005157.1:0-24501 GCA_002269645.1 Macrostomum lignano | reverse complement strand
GGCACTCATTTAGGCGCAGGCACTACTTGTAGCGCCACAGAAACACATTTTGGTCTTACACGTACTTAGTTTTATTATTAATGCAGCAGAATTCCAGGCACTATATTTTTCGCCGAAGGAATATTATTGATTTCAATATTGGGTCACACGTTGGGTGGTGAGGCCGTATAGCTTTTACAAGGGAAAGATGTACCCTCTGTTGGCGACGCCTGGATTCACAGCGAAAGCAGAGTAAATGATTATTGCAAAGCTGAGAAAAAGAGTTCTTGAACTGGCTGAGAAGCGACAACAATAGGGACAACCAAGACAAAGCGAAAGTGCAAACGAAAGAGAGCCAAACTAAAAATCTGAGCGAGAAGGAGAAACGAACGCAAAATTCGTTGAGAAAGTGAGATTTACTGTTATATGACTAACATAATATTAAAATATTATAGTGGCTGCTTGAATATTGTTTAACTATTAAATTGTTTAATCAATGAATTGCTGTACTTGTTTAAAACTATACAGCCCTAACTTTCATTTTATTCTTTCCCTACACTCAGCGGTTCTTATTGGTTTATTTATCTTTTTGAATTAATAAGAAGTTTCAATGCATCGTATTGCATGAGAGATTTAAAACTTGCTCTTTTTATTATTTTATTATCTAAATATTATACTGTTAAAGCCCGTATCTTAAAAATTATGTTCTTATACCATAAACCTTTGCCAGACTGTTGAAAAATCAAGACAAAGACAAAGACATCTATTTGTTTTCGCCATTATAATTTTTCATAAAATCTGTTTCAAGGACCACTGCAGTACAAAATAGTGTTCGTTTTAGTACGCGTCATGCAGTTTATTCTGTATGTATGGTTATGGTAGGGCATTAATATAAAAACAACAATTTTCGGCGCAAATTAAATTCAATACAAGTTGTCATTAACCAATGTGTATGTAAAAATCTAAATATACTAAATCTCTAAGGTTTGTATGTTTGAATGCTTGCTTGTCTATCTAATCTATCTTCTATCTAAATATACTAAATCTCTAAGCTTTGTATGTTTGAATGCTTGCTTGTCCATAACGCTCTAGAGATTGCAATTCTTCACCGATTTTGATCGCGTTTTCGCCAAAAGATTCGTAATCAGCCTGGGATTGTATGGTTAAAATTTCTTGTATCTGCTTCAATGCTTAAGGGATTAAATATTCGAAAAACTGTTTTAAATGGGCTTTTTCAATACAAATTTTATCAGCGAAAAATTTCACAGCCAATTTTAATGATTGCGCCAGAGCGAACTGATCAGAAAACTCATGGGCCCCACTGCCAGATAATTACTCTATTTAAATTGCGCAACCATACCAGGGGTCAAAAATAAAATTATTCTGGAGGCTAGCAGCGAGCTCTTTAAGCGTCAAAGATCTGTTTTTCGTAACGCTCTACAGACTGCAATTCTTGACCAATTTTGATCGCGTTTTCGCCAAAAGTTTTTTAATTATCTGGAAAGAGGACAGCTAAAATTTCTTTAATCTGCTTCAATGCTAAAGGTATTAAATATTCGAAAAACAAGTTTATCTAAATGCTTTTAATGGAAGGCCAAGCAGCGTTGAATTCTTGACTGGCTGAATTCCAATTCTAAATGATTGCGCCACAACTGCGTACTGCGTAATCTCGCTATAAACTGACTCTGAGCTTTTCAGCAGGAGGCAGTGTGCCAAGCATTGCGCAGGCACTCTGGAGGGAGAGAGAAATCAGGCACTGCATTTTAAAAGTATTGAAATTGAGAGATTTACTTAACTGTGCAATGGCTCTGCCAGCACCAGCACCAAAACTGTGCACACTGAGCAGGCTATTACTGCTATGTATTTGACTGCAGTGCCGAAGCATATATGTCTGATTTTTGCGCCCTTCCATCAGTAGGCGGAATAGCCGCAGTGTAGGCACTAGGACTAGGTTTAGGCTAGGCGTAAGGTCCAAGGTTCGAGTCCGCCTCCCCGGTGGATAATTAAAATAAGTAAATTCATTCATTTGTGGCTTGTGACTCGATTAAATATAACATATTTTTTATTAATTTTAATTGCACCATTTTTATTAATTAGCAAATAATTTTTGCTACTTGGCACAAGCCACTTATCAAATTTGATTTTAAAAAACTGCTTCGTGTATTACTGATCCCATCAACGAGTACTGCCTCGCACCATGAAAGTATGAAATTGCTATTAAACTGCAGACCATGCTGTTAAAATTGCTTAAAGGTATTGCTAAATTTTGAGCTTTTTAAGAATGCCGATATGTACTGAAAATTGTTTAGTGAGCCGTAAAATGCTGAGCACATTTTTAGATTATTGGAAGAGTGGAAGATTATTGGAAAGGAAAACAGAAGATGCTGAGGGGAACTGCAGATTGTCAAAGGGATCATTCATGCAGACTGCAAAGGGAAAATGGAACAAACTGCTGAGGTAGTTCCTCCACACTTATGAGTGCATAGCAGCAAACTGTTGAGGGGATAACTATCTACAGAGTTTAAAGTGGATAATAGCTGTGAAGAATTAAGTGCAAGTTGTTGAGTGGATAACTGCGGACTGCTGAGTGAAGTATTGTAGTTTGCTGATGTTAATGAAAGTTGTAGACGGCACAGTGGATATCTGCAGGCTGCTAAGAGTATGACTGCAGTCTGTATGTGGGATTAGAAGTGATAGCTAATTTCAGGATGTTGTAGAGATAACTGCCGATTTCTGGGGGGGGGGTTAACTTTAAACTGCCGAAGTTACTAAACTTCTTGAATTTAGTTTGAATCTTGAATCTTGAATTAGAAGTTTTAGTAACTGCCGAAGTTACTAAACTTCTTGAATAGTATAAGGCTTTTAGCAGAAGGTCGGCAGCTCGAGTCTGTAATGAAGCAGCGAATTTATCTTTGTGACAATAATCATTGTTTCCTATGAGGATTCATGCAAATTTTTAGCATTTTCATTTTGTAGATACTTTTGCTGGGCTACGCTAAGCTTTACGAGCAGCGCTAATCGGGGAGAGCAGTGCTAATCTGATATATAAAATAAAATAATAAATATGTAAGGGGATTACATATCAACTTTAACCTGCAAGTTGACAAAACATTTCATATGGTTTCGATTATCCAGAAGCAATATGGCAATAAGCAAAGATTAGTGGCCATCTGCTCACTGATTGTGCAAAACAGTGCTGGTGAATCATTGCTAAACTGCTCGTGAAGCATTTTTAAACTGCTGGTGAAGCAGTGCTAAACTGCTGGTGAACCATTGCTAAACTGCTGGTGAAGCATTGTTAAACTACTGGTGAAGCATTGCTGAAATGCTGGTGAACCATAGCTAATGCAAACTGCTGGTGAAGCATTGCTAAACTGCTGGTGAACCATTGCTGAAATGCTGGTAAATCATTGCTGAAATGCTGGTGAACCATTGCTGAAATGCTGGTGAAGCATTGCTAAACTGCTGGTGAACCATTGCTGAAATTCTGGTGAACTATTGCTAAACTGCTGGTGAAGCATTGCTCAACTGCTGGTGAACCATTGCTGAAATGCTGGTGAACCATAGCTAATGCAAACTGCTGGTGAAGCATTGCTAAACTTCTGGTGAAGCATTGCTAAGCTGCTGGTGAAGAATTGCTGAAATGCTGGTGAACCATTGCTAAACTTCTGGTGAAGAATTGCTGAAATGCTGGTGAACCATTGCTGAAATTCTGGTGAACCATTGCTAAACTGCGGAAAGCTATGGTAAAATATTGTAATTTTTTTAATAAAAACTTTTAAAGAGAAGAAAACGCAACGCAAGAAAAAGCGAACAAGAATCATCATATCAATCATAAATGAAGCGCCCTGTCGAACGTAAAAGTCTCATCGGGAATTGCTTAGACTGTTAAGACTGCTAAGACTATTGCTACGAGCATAATGCTGGTATGGGAAATTGCTGTGATATCAAGACTCACGGTAGAATTTATAAGATCTCAAGGCTCAGGGGGAATTGCTATAATTATGTCATTCTGCGGAGGATTGCTTTGATTTCAAGTTTAATTTGTGAAATTGAAGAAATAAATTGTTGAAATGCAAGTGCCAAGATATCAAAAGGTTAGTCACTCAATTTTCAGGCTCATGGGGAAATTGCTAACATTTCCAAAGCTCATTGGGGAATTGCTGAAATTCTACTACAAGGGTTATGGTTTTGGTTCAATTATAGAGCGATTGTCGTGACAATCATTAATTATCCATCGAGGAGTTGCTAAGATTAAATGCTCTTGGGGGAAAACTTAAATGCTTTGGCTCTACTACGGGGAATTGCTGACAGGTCAAGGCTTTCGGTGAAATTCTGATTACAAAGCTTATTTATGAGGAAGTTACTTTAATGCTGAGGCTCAAGGCTTATGGTGGAAATTGCCAACACGCCAAGACTCGCTTATGGGTTAGGGTGACCATTAATTAAAGACTTGTTTAGATATAATCAAAGTTCATTGTGGAATCGCTCTGTTGACAAAGGTCATAAAGAAATTGCTGAGTTATCAAGGCTTATAAGGGTATTGCTGAATTCTTGGGAAAAGGGAGTTGGGTTGTTGGTATGTCAAGGCTTACTGCGCTGGGAGAATTGCGTGATGTCAAGGCTCGAGTTTAATTGCTGTGATGTCGAGGCTTAATAGGATAACTGCTGAGATGTCAAGGCTTACTGGGGGAATTGCTGAGATGTCGAGGCTTACCGGGAGCAATTGCTGAGATCTCAGAGCTTATCGGGGGAATTTCTGAGATCTCAAGGCTTACTAAGGGAATTGCTACTGGGGGAATTTCTGATATGTCAAGGCTTACTGGGGCAATTGCTGAGATCTCAAGGCTTACTGGGGGAATTGCTGATATGCCAAGGCTTACTGGGGAATAGCTGATATGTCAAGGCTCATGGACGATGGCTGAATTTTGGGGGGGGGGGTTACTAGGTTATTGGGCGATTGTCAGATAGTCGGGTAGTACGGCTCAAGTAGCACATGTAATTCAGATAATGAAATAGTACACACAAGTGATGCTGATTTCTGCTAATAGGAAATACCAGCGCATTTATTAAAGGTTTGATTCTTTGATTTAGGCTAATAAACAGAGAGGGTCTAAGGCCGTCAGGGATTTGCATTTTGAGCTCCTGCTGCGGATCAGAATATGCCCCGGCCAGTGACGATATTCACTAAGAGTTTGTGCTTGAACGGATAAGCACTATTTGCTGATTGAGAAAGGGTTTTGGGCTGATGAAGGAAACTTTTTGGCTAATGAAAGTTCTGATTCATGGCAACTTATTTTTTCAAACGGGAGAAAAGGTAATTTTTGATTAATGAAAATCAACATTTTGGATAATTATAGTAAGGTTGCTGTTGTGCCAAAATAAAAACCAATTGGTGTCATTTTCAAGGCTCCCCAGAGGGGGGCTAAATGGCTAGTCCTATATACTAAAAATGAAAATCTTGCTTGCTTGCTTGCTTGCTTGTAATCGATTAGAGAAAAAAATGGCTTAACCGATTTTCATGAGACTTGCACTGTTCGATCAGAAATTTTCCCGTGACTGTACATGCATCGTGGCTAAGAAATTGCTTGATGCTAAAGGCATTAAATATTCGAAAAACATGCTTTTTTGCAAAGGTCAAGCAAACTTTTCGACTTGAAATGCATTGTAAGAATGCTAGAGAAAAAACTGACTGGTTGAATTCTGATTCCGAAATAGATTGTGTCATAACTGAATTGTAACTCCGACTTGAATTGAAAATGCAGTGTGGAAGCGTAGCACCAGACTTGATTTAGATTGCGTAACCATATTGTTAACTGATACTGACTGACTGGATATTGATTATGTCATAACTGCTTGGATTTTAAAGTGTTGAATTATATAAGTGCAAAATTTGATGTTATCAAAACGATAAGAACTAGCCTAGAGGTGAACAAACTGAACTGCTAAATGCAGAGACGATGGTTCGAATTTTCATAGAGTACAATTTTTTTAATTAAAGCTTTTCAACGTCAGGAAAACTAAAAGACTTTTTAAAAAGAAGCGTCCTGTAAAAATCATAGAAGCGTCATGTAAACAATCATAGAAGCGTCATATAAACAATCATAGAAGCGTCATGTAAAAATCATAGAAGCGTCATGTAAACAATCATAGAAGCGTCATGAAACAATCATAGAAGCGTCATGTAAAAATCATAGAAGCGTCATGTAAACAATCATAGAAGCGTCATGTAAACAATCATAGAAGCGTCGTGTAAAAATCATAGAAGCGTCATGTAAAAAATCATAGAAGCGTCATGTAAAAATCATAGAAGCGTCATGTAAAAATCATAGAAGCGTCATGTAAAAATCATAGAAGCGTCAAGAAAAAATCATAGAAGCGTCATGTAAACAATCATAGAAGCGTCATGTAAACAATCATAGAAGCGTCATGTAAAAATCATAGAAGCGTCATGAAACAATCATAGAAGCGTCATGTAAACAATCATAGAAGCGTCATATAAACAATCATAGAAGCGTCATGTAAACAATCATACAAGCGTCATGAAACAATCAAAGAAGCGTCATGTAAAAATCATAGAAGCGTCATGTAAACAATCATAGAAGCGTCATGAAACAATCATAGAAGCGTCATGTAAAAATCATAGAAGCGTCATGTACACAATCATAGAAGCGTCATGTAAACAATCATAGAAGCGTCGTGTAAAAATCATAGAAGCGTCATGTAAAAATCATAGAAGCGTCATGTAAAAATCATAGAAGCGTCATGTAAAAATCATAGAAGCGTCATGTAAAAATCATAGAAGCGTCAAGAAAAAATCATAGAAGCGTCATGTAAACAATCATAGAAGCGTCATGTAAAAATCATAGAAGCGTCATGTAAAAATCATAGAAGCGTCATGAAACAATCATAGAAGCGTCATGTAAACAATCATAGAAGCGTCATATAAACAATCATAGAAGCGTCATGTAAAAATCATAGAAGCGTCATGTAAACAATCATAGAAGCGTCATGAAACAATCATAGAAGCGTCATGTAAAAATCATAGAAGCGTCATGTAAACAATCATAGAAGCGTCATGAAACAATCATAGAAGCGTCATGTAAAAATCATAGAAGCGTCATGTAAACAATCATAGAAGCGTCATGTAAACAATCATAGAAGCGTCATGAAACAATCATAGAAGCGTCATGTAAAAATCATAGAAGCGTCATGAAACAATCATAGAAGCGTCATGTAAAAATCATAGAAGCGTCATGTAAAAATCATAAAAGCGTCATGAAACAATCATAGAAGCGTCATGTAAACAATCATAGAAGCGTCATGTAAACAATCATAGAAGCGTCGTGTAAAAATCATAGAAGCGTCATGTAAACAATCATAGAAGCGTCATGTAAAAATCATAGAAGCGTCATGTAAAAATCATAGAAGCGTCATGTAAAAATCATAGAAGCGTCATGTAAACAATCATAGAAGCGTCATGTAAAAATCATAGAAGCGTCATGTAAAAATCATAGAAGCGTCATGAAACAATCATAGAAGCGTCATGTCATATAAACAATCATAGAAGCGTCATGTAAAAATCATAGAAGCGTCATGTAAACAATCATAGAAGCGTCATGAAACAATCATAGAAGCGTCATGTTAAAATCATAGAAGCGTCATGTAAACAATCATAGAAGCGTCATGTCATAGAAGCGAAACAATCATAGAAGCGTCATGTAAATCATAAATCATAGAAGCGTCATGTAAAAATCATAGAAGCGTCATGTCATAGAAGCGTCATGTAAAAATCATAGAAGCGTCATGAAACAATCATAGAAGCGTCATGTAAAAATCATAGAAGCGTCATGAAACAATCATAGAAGCGTCATGTAAACAATCATAGAAGCGTCATGTAAAAATCATAGAAGCGTCATGTAAACAATCATAGAAGCGTCATGTAAACAATCATAGAAGCGTCATGTAAAAATCATAGAAGCGTCATGTAAAAATCATAGAAGCGTCATGTAAACAATCATAGAAGCGTCATGTAAAAATCATAGAAGCGTCATGTAAAAATCATAGAAGCGTCATGTAAAAATCATAGAAGCGTCATGTAAACAATCATAGAAGCGTCATGTAAACAATCATAGAAGCGTCATGTAAAAATCATAGAAGCGTCATGTAAACAATCATAGAAGCGTCATGTAAACAATCATAGAAGCGTCATGAAACAATCATAGAAGCGTCATGTAAAAATCATAGAAGCGTCATGTAAACAATCATAGAAGCGTCATGAAACAATCATAGAAGCGTCATGTAAAAATCATAGAAGCGTCATGTAAAAAATCATAGAAGCGTCATGTAAAAATCATAGAAGCGTCATGTAAAAATCATAGAAGCGTCATGTAAAAATCATAGAAGCGTCATGTAAAAATCATAGAAGCGTCATGTAAAAATCATAGAAGCGTCATGTAAACAATCATAGAAGCGTCATGTAAACAATCATAGAAGCGTCATGTAAAAATCATAGAAGCGTCATGTAAACAATCATAGAAGCGTCATGTAAAAATCATAGAAGCGTCATGTAAACAATCATAGAAGCGTCATGTAAAAATCATAGAAGCGTCATGTAAAAATCATAGAAGCGTCATGTAAAGAATCATAGAAGCGTCATGTAAAAATCATAGAAGCGTCATGTAAACAATCATAGAAGCGTCATGTAAACAATCATAGAAGCGTCATGTAAACAATCATAGAAGCGTCATGTAAACAATCATAGAAGCGTCATGTAAACAATCATAGAAGCGTCATGTAAACAATCATAGAAGCGTCATGTAAACAATCATAGAAGCGTCATGTAAAAATCATAGAAGCGTCATGTAAAAATCATAGAAGCGTCATGTAAAATCATAGAAGCGTCATGTAAAAATCATAGAAGCGTCATGTAAACAATCATAGAAGCGTCATGTAAACAATCATAGAAGCGTCATGTAAAAATCATAGAAGCGTCATGTAAACAATCTAGAAGCGTCATGTAAACAATCATAGAAGCGTCATGTAAACAATCATAGAAGCGTCATGTAAACAATCATAGAAGCGTCATGTAAACAATCATAGAAGCGTCATGTAAAAATCATAGAAGCGTCATGTAAAAATCATAGAAGCGTCATGTAAACAATCATAGAAGCGTCATGTAAAAATCATAAAGCGTCATGTAAAAATCATAGAAGCGTCATGTAAAAATCATAGAAGCGTCATGTAAAAATCATAGAAGCGTCATGTAAACAATCATAGAAGCGTCATGTAAAAATCATAGAAGCGTCATGTAAAAATCATAGAAGCGTCATGTAAACAATCATAGAAGCGTCATGTAAACAATCATAGAAGCGTCATGTAAAAATCATAGAAGCGTCATGTAAAAATCATAGAAGCGTCATGAAACAATCATAGAAGCGTCATGTAAACAATCATAGAAGCGTCATATAAACAATCATAGAAGCGTCATGTAAAAATCATAGAAGCGTCATGAAAAATCATAGAAGCGTCATGTAAAAATCATAGAAGCGTCATGTAAAAATCATAGAAGCGTCATGTAAAAAATCATAGAAGCGTCATGTAAAAATCATAGAAGCGTCATGTAAAAATCATAGAAGCGTCATGTAAAAATCATAGAAGCGTCATGTAAAAATCATAGAAGCGTCATGTAAAAATCATAGAAGCGTCATGTAAACAATCATAGAAGCGTCATGTAAACAATCATAGAAGCGTCATGTAAACAATCATAGAAGCGTCATGTAAACAATCATAGAAGCGTCATGAAACAATCATAGAAGCGTCATGTAAAAATCATAGAAGCGTCATGTAAACAATCATAGAAGCGTCATGTAAACAATCATAGAAGCGTCATGTAAAAATCATAGAAGCGTCATGTAAAAATCATAGAAGCGTCATGAAACAATCATAGAAGCGTCATGTAAACAATCATAGAAGCGTCATATAAACAATCATAGAAGCGTCATGTAAAAATCATAGAAGCGTCATGTAAACAATCATAGAAGCGTCATGAAACAATCATAGAAGCGTCATGTAAACAATCATAGAAGCGTCATGTAAACAATCATAGAAGCGTCATGTAAACAATCATAGAAGCGTCATAAACAATCATAGAAGCGTCATGTAAACAATCATAGAAGCGTCATGTAAACAATCATAGAAGCGTCATGTAAACAATCATAGAAGCGTCATGTAAAAATCATAGAAGCGTCATGTAAAAATCATAGAAGCGTCATGTAAAAATCATAGAAGCGTCATGTAAAAATCGTAGAAGCGTCATGTAAAAATCTTAGAAGCGTCATGTAAACAATCATAGAAGCGTCATGTAAAAATCATAGAAGCGTCATGTAAACAATCATAGAAGCGTCATGTAAAAATCATAGAAGCGTCATGTAAAAATCATAGAAGCGTCATAAACAATCATAGAAGCGTCATGTAAAAATCATAGAAGCGTCATGTAAAAATCATAGAAGCGTCATGTAAACAATCATAGAAGCGTCATGTAAAATCATAGAATCGTCCTGTCAAAATCGTAGAAGCGTCATGTAAAAAATCATAGAAGCGTCATGTAAAAATCATAGAAGCGTCATGTAAAAATCATAGAAGCGTCATGTAAACAATCATAGAAGCGTCATGTAAACAATCATAGAAGCGTCATGTAAACAATCTAGAAGCGTCATGTAAACAATCATAGAAGCGTCATGTAAAAATCATAGAAGCGTCATGTAAAAATCATAGAAGCGTCATGTAAAAATCATAGAAGCGTCATGTAAAAATCGTAGAAGCGTCATGTAAAAATCTTGAAGCGTCATGTAAACAATCATAGAAGCGTCATGTAAAAATCATAGAAGCGTCATGTAAACAATCATAGAAGCGTCATGTAAACAATCCTAGAATCGTCATGTAAACAATCCTAGAAGCGTCATGTAAACAATCATAGAAGCGCCATGTAAACAATCATAGAAGCGCCATGTAAAAATCATAAAAGCCTCATGTAAAAATCATAGAAGCGTCATGTAAAATCATAGAATCGTCCTGCCAAAATCGTAGAAGCGTCATGTAAACAATCATAGAAGCGTCATGAAACAATCATAGAAGCGTCATGTAAACAATCATAGAAGCGTCATGTAAACAATCCTAGAAGCGTCATGTAAACAATCATAGAAGCGCCATGTAAAAATCATAAAAGCGTCATGTAAACAATCATTCAAGCGTCATGTAAACAATCATTCAAGCGTCATTTAAACAATCATAGAAGCGTCATGTAAACAAGCATAGAAGAATGTAAACAATCATAAAAGCGTCATGTAAAAATCATAGAAGCGTCATGAAACAATCATAGAAGCGTCATGCAAAAAATCATAGAAGCATCATGTAAACAATCATAGAAGCGACATGTAAAAAATCGTAGAAGCGTTATATAAAAATCATAGAAGCGTCATGTAAAAAATCATAGAAGCTTCATGTAAAAAATCATAGAAGCGTCATGTAAACAATCATAGAAGCGTCATGTAAAAATCATAGAAGCGTCATGTAAACAATCATAAAAGCGTCATGTAAACAATCATAGAAGCGTCATATAAACAATCATAGAAGCGTCATGTAAAAATCATAAAAGCGTGATGTAAACAATCATAGAAGCGTCATGAAACAATCATAGAAGCGTCATGTAAAAATCATAGAAGCGTCATGTAAAAATCATAGAAGCGTCATGAAACAATCATAGAAGCGTCATGTAAACAATCATAGAAGCGTCATATAAACAATCATAGAAGCGTCATGTAAAAATCATAAAAGCGTCATGTAAACAATCATAGAAGCGTCATAAACAATCATAGAAGCGTCATGTAAAAATCATAGAAGCGTCATGTAAACAATCATAGAAGCGTCATGTAAACAATCATAGAAGCGTCATGAAACAATCATAGAAGCGTCATGTAAACAATCCTAGAATCGTCATGTAAACAATCCTAGAAGCCTCATGTAAACAATCATAGAAGCGCCATGTAAAAATCATAAAAGCGTCATGTACAAATCGTAGAAGCGTCATGTAAAATCATAGAATCGTCCTGCCAAAATCGTAGAAGCGTCATGTAAAAATCTTGAAGCGTCATCTAAACAATCATAGAAGCGTCATGTAAAAATCATAGAAGCGTCATGTAAACAATCATAGAAGCGTCATGTAAACAATCCTAGAATCGTCATGTAAACAATCCTAGAAGCGTCATAAAACAATCATAGAAGCGTCATGTAAAAATCATAGAAGCGTAATGTAAAAAATCATAGAAGCGTCATGTAAAAATCATAGAAGCGTCATGTAAAATCATAGAATCGTCCTGCCAAAATCGTAGAAGCGTCATGTAAAAAATCCTTGAAGCGTCATGTAAAAATCATAGAAGCGTCATGTAAAAATCATAGAAGCGTCATGTAAGCAATCATAGAAGCGTCATGTAAACAATCCTAGAATCGTCATGTAAACAATCCTAGAAGCGTCATGTAAACAATCATAGAAGCGCCATGTAAAAATCATAAAAGCGTCATGTAAAAATCATAGAAGCGTCATGTAAAATCATAGAATCGTCTGCCAAAATCGTAGAAGCGTCATGTAAAAATCTTGAAGCGTCATGTAAACAATCATAGAAGCGTCATGTAAAAATCATAGAAGCGTCATGTAAACAATCATAGAAGCGTCATGTAAACAATCCTAGAATCGTCATGTAAACAATCATAGAAGCGTCATGTAAACAATCATAGAAGCCATGTAAACAATCATAGAAGCGTCATGTAAACAATCATAGAAGCGTCATGTAAACAATCATAGAAGCGCCATGTAAAAATCATAAAGCGTCATGTAAAAATCATAGAAGCGTCATGTAAAATCATAGAATCGTCCTGCCAAAATCATAGAAGCGTCATGAAACAATCATAGAAGCGTCATGTAAACAATCATAGAAGCGTCATGTAAACAATCATAGAAGCGTCATGTAAACAATCCTAGAAGCGTCATGTAAACAATCATAGAAGCGCCATGTAAAAATCATAAAAGCGTCATGTAAACAATCATTCAAGCGTCATGTAAACAATCATTCAAGCGTCATTTAAACAATCATAGAAGCGTCATGTAAACAAGCATAGAAGAATGTAAACAATCATAAAAGCGTCATGTAAAAATCATAGAAGCGTCATGAAACAATCATGGAAGCGTCATGCAAAAAATCATAGAAGCATCATGTAAACAATCATAGAAGCGACATGTAAAAAATCGTAGAAGCGTTATATAAAAATCATAGAAGCGTCATGTAAAAAATCATAGAAGCTTCATGTAAAAAATCATAGAAGCGTCATGTAAACAATCATAGAAGCGTCATGTAAAAATCATAGAAGCGTCATGTAAACAATCATAGAAGCGTCATGTAAAAATCATAGAAGCGTCATGTAAACAATCATAGAAGCGTCATGTAAACAATCATAGAAGCGTCATGTAAACAATCATAGAAGCGTCATGTAAAAATCATAAAAGCGTGATGTAAACAATCATAGAAGCGTCATGAAACAATCATAGAAGCGTCATGTAAAAATCATAGAAGCGTCATGTAAAAATCATAGAAGCGTCATGTAAACAATCATAGAAGCGTCATGTAAACAATCATAGAAGCGTCATATAAACAATCATAGAAGCGTCATGTAAAAATCATAAAAGCGTCATGTAAACAATCATAGAAGCGTCATGAAACAATCATAGAAGCGTCATGTAAAAATCATAGAAGCGTCATGTAAACAATCATAGAAGCGTCATGTAAACAATCATAGAAGCGTCATGAAACAATCATAGAAGCGTCATGTAAACAATCTAGAATCGTCATGTAAACAATCTAGAAGCTCATGTAAACAATCATAGAAGCGTCATGTAAAAATCATAAAGCGTCATGTAAAATCGTAGAAGCGTCATGTAAAATCATAGAATCGTCTGCCAAAATCATAGAAGCGTCATGTAAAAATCTTGAAGCGTCATCTAAACAATCATAGAAGCGTCATGTAAAAATCATAGAAGCGTCATGTAAACAATCATAGAAGCGTCATGTAAACAATCTAGAATCGTCATGTAAACAATCATAGAAGCGTCATAAAACAATCATAGAAGCGTCATGTAAAAATCATAGAAGCGTAATGTAAAAAATCATAGAAGCGTCATGTAAAAATCATAGAAGCGTCATGTAAAATCATAGAAGCGTCTGCCAAAATCATAGAAGCGTCATGTAAAAAATCTTAGAAGCGTCATGTAAAAATCATAGAAGCGTCATGTAAAAATCATAGAAGCGTCATGTAAAGCAATCATAGAAGCGTCATGTAAACAATCCTAGAAGCGTCATGTAAACAATCTAGAAGCGTCATGTAAACAATCATAGAAGCGTCATGTAAAAATCATAAAGCGTCATGTAAAAATCATAGAAGCGTCATGTAAAATCATAGAATCGTCTGCCAAAATCGTAGAAGCGTCATGTAAAAAATCATGAAGCGTCATGTAAACAATCATAGAAGCGTCATGTAAAAATCATAGAAGCGTCATGTAAACAATCATAGAAGCGTCATGTAAACAATCTAGAATCGTCATGTAAACAATCATAGAAGCGTCATGTAAACAATCATAGAAGCGTCATGTAAACAATCATAGAAGCGTCATGTAAACAATCATAGAAGCGTCATGTAAACAATCATAGAAGCGTCATGTAAAAATCATAGAAGCGTCATGTAAAAATCATAGAAGCGTCATGTAAAATCATAGAATCGTCTGCCAAAATCGTAGAAGCGTCATGTAAACAATCATAGAAGCGTCATGAAACAATCATAGAAGCGTCATGTAAACAATCATAGAAGCGTCATGTAAACAATCCTAGAAGCGTCATGTAAACAATCATAGAAGCGCCATGTAAAAATCATAAAGCGTCATGTAAACAATCATTCAAGCGTCATGTAAACAATCATCAAGCGTCATTGTAAACAATCATAGAAGCGTCATGTAAACAATCATAGAAGAATGTAAACAATCATAAAGCGTCATGTAAAAATCATAGAAGCGTCATGAAACAATCATAGAAGCGTCATGAAAAATCATAGAAGCGTCATGTAAACAATCATAGAAGCGTCATGTAAAAATCATAGAAGCGTTATATAAAAATCATAGAAGCGTCATGTAAAAAATCATAGAAGCTTCATGTAAAAAATCATAGAAGCGTCATGTAATCAATCATAGAAGCGTCATGTAAAAATCATAGAAGCGTCATGTAAACAATCATAGAAGCGTCATGTAAAAATCATAGAAGCGTCATGAAATAATCATAGAAGCGTCATGTAAACAATCATAGAAGCGTCATATAAACAATCATAGAAGCGTCATGTAAAAATCATAGAAGCGTCATGTAAACAATCATAGAAGCGTCATGAAACAATCATAGAAGCGTCATGTAAACAATCATAGAAGCGTCATGTAAAAATCATAGAAGCGTCATGAAACAATCATAGAAGCGTCATGTAAACAATCATAGAAGCGTCATATAAACAATCATAGAAGCGTCATGTAAAAATCATAGAAGCGTCATGTAAACAATCATAGAAGCGTCATGAAACAATCATAGAAGCGTCATGTAAAAATCATAGAAGCGTCATGTAAACAATCATAGAAGCGTCATGTAAACAATCATAGAAGCGTCATGTAAAAATCATAGAAGCGTCATGTAAAAATCATAGAAGCGTCATGTAAAAATCATAGAAGCGTCATGTAAAAATCATAGAAGCGTCATGTAAAAATCATAGAAGCGTCATGTAAACAATCATAGAAGCGTCATGTAAAAATCATAGAAGCGTCATGTAAACAATCATAGAAGCGTCATGTAAAAATCATAGAAGCGTCATGAAACAATCATAGAAGCGTCATGTAAACAATCATAGAAGCGTCATGTAAACAATCATAGAAGCGTCATGTAAAAATCATAGAAGCGTCATGTAAACAATCATAGAAGCGTCATGAAACAATCATAGAAGCGTCATGTAAAAATCATAGAAGCGTCATGTAAAAATCATAGAAGCGTCATGAAACAATCATAGAAGCGTCATGTAAACAATCATAGAAGCGTCATATAAACAATCATAGAAGCGTCATGTAAAAATCATAGAAGCGTCATGTAAACAATCATAGAAGCGTCATGAAACAATCATAGAAGCGTCATGTAAACAATCATAGAAGCGTCATGTAAACAATCATAGAAGCGTCATGTAAACAATCATAGAAGCGTCATGTAAACAATCATAGAAGCGTCATGTAAAAATCATAGAAGCGTCATGTAAAAATCATAGAAGCGTCATGTAAAAATCATAGAAGCGTCATGTAAAAATCATAGAAGCGTCATGTAAACAATCATAGAAGCGTCATGAAACAATCATAGAAGCGTCATGTAAAAATCATAGAAGCGTCATGTAAAAATCATAGAAGCGTCATGTAAAAATCATAGAAGCGTCATGTAAAAATCATAGAAGCGTCATGTAAAAATCATAGAATCGTCTGCCAAAATCATAGAAGCGTCATGTAAAAAATCATAGAAGCGTCATGTAAAAATCATAGAAGCGTCATGTAAAAATCATAGAAGCGTCATGTAAACAATCATAGAAGCGTCATGTAAACAATCTAGAAGCGTCATGTAAACAATCATAGAAGCGTCATGTAAACAATCATAGAAGCGTCATGTAAACAATCATAGAAGCGTCATGTAAAAATCATAAAGCGTCATGTAAAAATCATAGAAGCGTCATGTAAATCATAGAATCGTCTGCAAAATCGTAGAAGCGTCATGTAAAAATCATGAAGCGTCATGTAAACAATCATAGAAGCGTCATGAAACAATCATAGAAGCGTCATGTAAACAATCATAGAAGCGTCATGTAAACAATCTAGAAGCGTCATGTAAACAATCTAGAAGCGTCATGTAAACAATCATAGAAGCGTCATGTAAACAATCTAGAAGCGTCATGTAAACAATCATAGAAGCGTCATGTAAACAATCATAGAAGCGCCATGTAAAAATCATAGAAGCGTCATGTAAACAATCATAGAAGCGTCATGTAAACAATCATCAAGCGTCATTAAACAATCATAGAAGCGTCATGTAAACAATCATAGAAGAATGTAAACAATCATAGAAGCGTCATGTAAAAATCATAGAAGCGTCATGAAACAATCATAGAAGCGTCATGTAAACAATCATAGAAGCGTCATGTAAAATCATAGAAGCGTCTGTAAAAATCATAGAAGCGTCATGTAAAAAATCATAAAGCGTCATGTAAAAATCATAGAAGCGTCATGTAAAAATCATAGAAGCGTCATGTAAAAATCATAGAAGCGTCATGTAAAAATCATAGAAGCGTCATGTAAACAATCATAGAAGCGTCATGTAAAAATCGTAGAAGCGTCATGTAAAAATCATAGAAGCGTCATGTAAAAATCATAGAAGCGTCATGTAAACAATCATAGAAGCGTCATGTAAACAATCATAGAAGCGTCATGTAAAAATCATAGAAGCGTCATGTAAAAATCATAGAAGCGTCATGTAAAAAATCATAGAAGCGTCATGTAAACAATCATAGAAGCGTCATGTAAAAATCGTAGAAGCGTCATTTAAAAATCATAAAGCGTATTAAAAAATCATAGAAGCGTCATGTAAACAATCAGAGAAGCGTCATGTAAACAATCATAGAAGCGTCATGTAAAAAATCATAGAAGCGTCATGTAAAAATTATAGAAGCGTCAAGAAAAAATCATAGAAGCGTCATGTAAAAAATCATAGAAGCGTCATGTTAAAATCATAGAAGCGTCATGAAAAAATCATTGAAGCCTCATTTAAAAAGTAATGAAAGTGTTATTTAAAATATTAAGAAGCATCGTGGTAGAATAAAAGAAGCGTCATGTCAGACATGAAGGGTGTCATGTAAAAATAAATGCAGCTATAATGCTGTGCTGGGGAGAAAAACTGAGACGCAAAGGTAACTGAGATTACGGGGGGGGGTTGCTGAGATGTCAAAGCAAAAGTCAGAAGCTACTTCAAAGTTCATGTACTTTACTCAATTTTTTTATCACATTCTTTGTTGGCTCGCCACGGGGGGGGGCGCTGATAGAAGAAGAGTCATGTAAAAAATAAAAGTAGCACTATGTATACATAAAAGAAAAGTCATGTCGAAGTTAAAAGATTCATTTGGGAATTGCTATGATGTCAAAGCTTGGAGGGAGAAGAATTGCTGAGATTCAAGGCTTTAGGTTGGGTTAAAGTTAGGTTTAGGTCAGGTGTGGGTTGAGGGTTATATTTTATCGGGTTTCAAGGTTAACGGGGGATTTTTCAGATTTCAAGGTTTATGGAGGCCATCGCTGACATGTCAAGGCTTACGGGGGAATAGCTGAGATGTCAAGGCTCACGGGGGTATAAATGAGATTTCAAAGCTAAAGTCAGAAGCTACATGTAAACAATCATGTAAAGTTTATTGAAAACTTTTTATTACATTATTTGATGCCTCCTCAGGGGAGGGATTGCTGATAAAAAAAGCGTAATGTAAAAAATAGAAGAAGCTTCATGTCGAACTTGAGAGATTCATTTGGGAATCCCTACGATGTCGAGGCTTGCAGGGAATCGCTATAATGCTGTAGCAGTGCTATAATGACTCTTAGAGAGAATTACTGAAATGTCAATGCTTTAGGGTTAGGTTAGGGTTAGGGTTAGGGTTAGGGTTAGGCTAGGGTTAGGGTTAGAAGGTTGACAGATTTTTTAGATTTCCAAGGCTTATTGGGGGCATTGCTGAGATGTCAAGGGGGGGAGTTGATATGTTAAAGCTTGTGGTGGGGAATTACTGACATGTCAAGGCTTACAAGGTTTGACAGGAGATTTTTTAAGATTTCAAGGATACATGTAGCTTATTAAAAAAACGTGTAGCTATTGCATTTCTTTGGCTCCCCAACGGGGGGCATAGATTGCTAGTCCTTCCTATATACTAAAAATGGTCTGTCTGTGTCTATCTATCTATGTGATCGATTAGAGAAAAAATGGCTGGACCGATTTTGTTCGAACTTGCACTGTTCGATCAAAAATTTTCCCGTGACTGTACATGCATCGTGGCTAAGAAATTGCTCGATGCTAAAGGCATTAAATATTCGAAAAACATGCTTTTTTGCAAAGGTCAAGCAGCTCTTTCGACTTGAAATGCATTGTAAGAAGGCTAGAGAAAAAAACTGACTGGTTGAATTCTGACTCTGAAATAGATTGCATTCATAACTGAATTGTAACTCCGACTTGAATTTGAAAATGCAGTGTGGAAGCGTAGCACCAGACTTGATTTAAATTGCGTAACCATATTGTTAACTGATACTGACTGACTGAGAAACTGATTATGTCATAACTGCTTCGTGTGATTTACTCTATGCTTGGATTTTCAAGTGTTGAATTATATAAGTGCAAATTTGATGTTATCAAAACGATGAGAGCTAGCCTAGAGGTAAACAGACTAACTGCTAAATGCAGCGACGATGGTTCGAATTTTCATAGAGTATAATTTTTTTTAATTAAAGCTTTTCAACGTCAGGAAACTAAAAAGACTTTTTAAAAAGAAGCGTCATGTAAAAATCATAGAAGCGTCATTTACAAAATCATAGAAGCGTCATGTAAAAAAATCATAGAAGCGTCATGTAAACAATCATAGAAGCGTCATTTAAAAAATCATAGAAGCGTCATATAAAAATCATAGATGCGTCATGTAAAAAATCATAGAAGCGTCATGTAAACAATCATAGAAGCGTCATGTGAAAAAATCATAGAAGCGTCATATAAAAATCATAGAAGCGTCATTTAAAAAATCATAGAAGCGTCATGTAAACAATCATAGAAGCGTCATGTAAAAAATCATAGAAGCGTCATGTAAACAATCATAGAAGCGTCATTTAAACAATCATAGAAGCGTCATTAAAAATAATAAGAAGCGTCATTTAAAAAATCATAAAAGCGTCATTAAAAAATCATAGAAGCGTCATATAAAAATCGTAGAAGCGTCATGTAAAAAATCATAGAAGCGTCATATAAAAATCATAGAAGCGTCATTCAAAAATCATAGAAGCGTCATGTAAACAATCATAGAAGCGTCATGTAAACAATCATAGAAGCGTCATGTAAAAAATCATAGAAGCGTCATATAAAAATCATAGAAGCGTCATTCAAAAAATCATAGAAGCGTCATGTAAACAATCATAGAAGCGTCATGTAAAAAATCGTAGAAGCGTCATGTAAAAAATCTTAGAAGCGTCATGTAAACAATCATAGAAGCGTCATGTAAACAATCATAGAAGCGTCATGTAAAAATCATAAAAGCGTCATGTAAACAATCATAGAAAGCGTCATGTAAACAATCATAGAAGCGTCATTTAAACAATCATAGAAGCGTCATTAAAAAATAATAGAAGCGTCATTTAAAAAATCATAGAAGAGTCATGTAAAAATCATAGAAGCGTCATGTAAACAATCATAGAAGTGTCATGTAAAAAATCATAGAAGCGTCATGTAAAAATCATAGAAGCGTCATGTAAAAATCATAGAAGCGTCATGTAAACAATTATAGAAGCGTCATGTAAACAATCATAGAAGCGTCATGTAAACAATCATAGAAGCGTCATGTAAACAATCATAGAAGCGTCATGTAAACAATCATAGAAGCGTCATGTAAAAATCATAGAAGCGTCATGTAAACAATCATAGAAGCGTCATGTAAACAATCATAAGAAGCGTCATTTAAACAATCATAGAAGCGTCATTAAAAATAATAGAAGCGTCATTTAAAAATCATAAAAGCTCATTTAAAAAATCATAGAAGCGTCATATAAAAATCGTAGAAGCGTCATGTAAAAAATCATAGAAGCGTCATATAAAAAATCATAGAAGCGTCATTCAAAAAATCATAGAAGCGTCATGTAAACAATCATAGAAGCGTCATGTAAACAATCATAGAAGCGTCATGTAAAAATCATAGAAGCGTCATATAAAAATCATAGAAGCGTCATTCAAAAAATCATAGAAGCGTCATGTAAACAATCATAGAAGCGTCATGTAAAAATCGTAGAAGCGTCATGTAAAAATCTTAGAAGCGTCATGTAAACAATCATAGAAGCGTCATGAAAAAAATCATAGAAGCGTCATGTAAACAATCATAAAGCGTCATGTAAACAATCATAGAAGCGTCATGTAAACAATCATAGAAGCGTCATTAAACAATCATAGAAGCGTCATAAAAAATCATAGAAGCGTCATTGTAAAAAATCATAGAAGGTCATGTAAAAAATCATAGAAAGCGTCATTAAAACAATCATAGAAGCGTCATTAAAAAATCATAGAAGCGTCATTTAAAAAATCATAGAAGCGTCATTTAAAAATCATAGAAGCGTCATATAAAATCGATAGAAGCGTCATGTAAAAATCATAGAAGCGTCATATAAAAATCATAGAAGCGTCATTAAAAAATCATAAAAGCGTCATGTAAACAATCATAGAAGCGTCATGTAAACAAAATCATAGAGCGTCATGTAAACAATCATAGAAGCGTCATGTAAACAATCATAGAAGCGTCATGTAAACAATCATAGAAGCGTCATGTAAACAATCATAGAAGCGTCATGTAAAAAATCATAGAAGCGTCATGTAAAAAATCATAGAAGCGTCATTAAAAAATCATGAAGCGCCATTTAAAAAATCATAGAACGTCATATAAAAATCGTAGAAGCGTCATGTAAACAATCATAGAAGCGTCATGTAAACAATCATAGAAGCGTCATGTAAACAATCATAGAAGCGCCATGTAAAAAATCATAGAAGCGTCATGTAAACAATCATAGAAGTGTCATGTAAAAATCGTAGAAGCGTCATGTAAACAATCATAGAAGCGTCATGTAAACAATCATAGAAGCGTCATGTAAACAATCATAGAAGCGTCATATAAAAATCATAGAAGCGTCATGTAAAATCATAGAAGCGTCAAGAAAAAATCATAGAAGCCTCATTTAAAAACTAATGAAAGTGTCATTTAAAAAATTAAGAAGCGTCACGGTAGAATAAAAAAAAACGTCATGTCAGACATGAAGGGTTCATGTAAAAATTAAATGCAATTATAATGTGTGCTGGGGAGAAAAAACTGAGACGTAAAGGCTCTCAGAGAATAACTGAGATTACGGGGGGGTTTCTGAGATGTCAAAGCAAAAGTCAGAAGCTACTTCAAAGTTCATGTCACGGGGGGGGGCGCTGATAGAAGAAGAGTCATGTAAAAATAAAAGTAGCACTATGTATACATAAAAGAAAAGTCATGTCGAAGTTGAAAGATTCATTTGGGAATTGCTACGATGTCAAAGCTTGGTGGAAATCGTTATAGTGCTGTTATTCTTAAAGAAGGAATCACTAAAATGTCAAGGCTTAGGGGAGAAGAATTGCTGAGATTTCAAGCTTTATGTTGGGTTAAAGTTAGGTTTAGGTCAGGTGTGGGTTGAGGGTTATATTTTATCGGGTTTCAAGTTAACAGGGGATTTTTTAGATTTCAAGGTTTATGGGGCCATTGCTGACATGTCAAGGCTTACGGGGGAATAGCTGAGATGTCAAGGCTCACGGGTATAAATGAGATTTCAAGGCTAAAGTCAGAAAGCTACATGTTAGTTTATTGAAAACTTTTTATTACATTATTTGATGCCTCCTCAGGGAGGATCGCTGATAAAAAATGCGTAATGTAAAAAATAAAAGAAGCTTCATGTCGAAGTTAAGAGATTCATTTGGGAATCCCTACGATGTGAGGCTTGCAGGGAATCGCTATAATGCTCTGTAGTAGTGCTATAATGACTCTTAGAGAGAATTACTGAAATTTCAATGCTTTAGGGTTAGGTTAGGGTTAGGGTTAGGGGTTAGGTTAGGCTAGGGTTAGGGTTAGAAGGTTGACAGATATTTTTAGATTTCCAAGGCTTATTGGGGGCATTGCGAGATGTCAAGGGGGGAAGTTGATATGTTAAAGCTTGTGGGGGGGATAACTGACATGTCAAGGCTTACAAGGTTTGACAGAAGATTTTTAGGATTTCAAGGATACATGTAGCGTTATTAAAAAAAACGTGTATTGCATTTCTTGGCTCCCCAACGCGGGGGCGTAATTGCTAGTCCTATATACTAAAAATGTCTGTCTCGTGTCTATCTATCTATGTGATCGATTAGAGAAAAAATGGCTGGACCGATTTTTGTTCGACTTGCACTGTTCGATCAAAAATTTTCCCGTGACTGTACATGCATCGTGGCTAAGAAATTGCTCGATGCTAAAGCATTAAATATTCGAAAAAACATGCTTTTTGCAAAGGTCAAGCAGCTTTCGACTTGAAATGCATTGTAAGAAGGCTAGAGAAAAAACTGACTGGTTGAATTCTGATTCTGAAATAGAATTGCATCATAACTGAATTGTAACTCCGACTTGAATTGAAAATGCAGTGTGGAAGCGTTAGCACCAGACTTGATTTAAATTGCGTAACCATATTTGTTAACTGGATACCGACTGACTGAAATAACTGATTATGTCATAACTGCTTCGTGTGATTTACTCTATGCTTGTGATTTTAAAGTGTTGAATTATATAAGTGCAAAATTTAATTGTTATCAAATGATGAGAGCTAGCCTAGGGTGAACAGACTGACTGCTAAATGCAGAAACGATGGTTCGAATCTTCATAAGTATAATTTTTTTTAATTAAAGCTTTTAACGTCAGGAAAATCTAAAGACTTTTTAAAAAGAATCGTCATGTAAAAATCGTAGAAGCGTCATGTAAAAAATCATAGAAGCGTCATGTAAAACAATCATAGAAGTGTCATTTAAAAATCATAGAAGCGTCATGTAAACAATCATAGAAGCGTCATTTAAAAAATCATAGAAGCATCATGTAAACAATCATAGAAGCGACATGTAAAAAATCGTAGAAGCGTTATATAAAAATCATAGAAGGCGTCATGTAAACAATCATAGAAGCTTCATGTAAAAATCATAGAAGCGTCATGTAAACAATCATAGAAGCGTCATGTAAATGAATCATAGAAGCGTCATGTAAAAAATCATAGAAGCGTCATGTAAAAATCATAGAAGCGTCATTAAACAATCATAGAAGCGTCATGTAAAAAATCGTAGCAGCGTCATGTAAATCATAGAAGCTCATGTGAAACAATCATAGAAGCGCCAAGTAAAAATCATAGAAGCGCCATGTAAAAAATCATAGAAGCGCTCATGTAAACAATCATAGAAGCGCCATGTAAACAATCATAGAAGCGTCATGTAAACAATCATAGAAGCGTCATGTAAAACAATCATAGAAGCGTCATGTAAAAATCATAGAAGCATCTGTAAAAAATCATAGAAGCGTATGTACAAAAATCATAAAGCGTCATGTAAACAATCATAG
>NIVC01005156.1:0-24507 GCA_002269645.1 Macrostomum lignano | reverse complement strand
GAACTTGCACTGTTCGATCAGGAAATTTCCTGGGACGGTACATGCATCTTGGCTAAGAAATTGCTCCATGTTAAAGCGATTAAATATTCGAAAAACATGCTTTTTTGCAAAGGTCAAGCAAACTTTTCGACTTGAAATGCATTGTAAGAATGCTAGAGAGAAAAAACTGACTGGTTGAATTCTGATTCTGAATGGATTACATCATAATGAATTGTAACTCCGACTTGAATTGCGTCACAGTATTGAAAATGCAGTGTGGAAGCGTAGCACCAGACTTGATTTAGATTGCGCAACAATATTGTTAACTGATACTGACTGACTGAGAAATTGATTATGTAATAACTGCCTCGTGTGATTTACTCTATGCTTGGAGTTTTGAAACTTATAATTATAAGTGCTGAATTCATGTTATCAAAACGATGAGAGCTAGCCTAGAGGTAAACAGACTGAACTGCTAAATGCAGAAACGATGGTTCGAATTTTTAGAGAGTATAATTTTTTAATTAAAGCTTTTCAACGTCAGGAAAACTAAAAGACTTTTTAAAAGGAAGCGTCATGTAAAAATCATAGAAGCGTCATTTAAAAAATCATAGAAGCGTCATGTAAACAATCATAGAAGCGTCATGTAAACAATCAGAGAAGCGTCATGTAAACAATCATAGAAGTGTCATATAAAAATCATAGAAGTGTCATTTAAAAAATCATAGAAGCGTCATGTAAACAATCATAGAAGCGTCATGTAAACAATCAGAGAAGCGTCATGTAAACAATCATAGAAGTGTCATATAAAAATCATAGAAGTGTCATTTAAAAAATCATAGAAGCGTCATGTAAACAATCATAGAAGCGTCATGTAAAAATCGTAGAAGCGTCATATAAAAAGCATAGAAGCGTCATGTAAAAAATCATAGAAGCGTCATGTAAACAATCAGAGAAGCGTCTTGTAAAAAATCGTGGAAGTGTCATGTAAAAAATCGTGGAAGCATCATGTAAAAAGCATAGAAGCGTCATGTAAAAAATCATAGAAGCGTCATGTAAACAATCATAGAAGCGTCATGCAAACAATCATAGAAGCGTCATGTAAACAATCATAGAAGCGTCATGTAAACAATCATAGAAGCATCATGTAAACAATCATAGAAGCGTCATGTAAACAATCATAGAAGCGTCATGTAAACAATCATAGAAGCGTCATGTAAACAATCATAGAAGCGTCATGTAAACAATCATAGAAGCATCATGTAAACAATCATAGAAGCGTCATGTAAAATATCGTAAGAGCGTATAAAAATCATAGAAGCGTCATTTAAAAAATCATAGAGGCGTCATATAAAAAATCAAAAACGTCATGTAAAAAATCATAGAAGCGTCATGTAAAAATCATAGAGGTGTCATGTAAAAATCATTGAAGCGTCCTGCAGAAATCGTAGAAGCGTCATGAAATAATCATAGAAGCGTCATGTAAAAAATCATAGAAGCGTCATGTAAAAAATCATAGAAGCGTCATGTAAAAAATCATAGAAGCATCGTGTAAACAATCATAGAAGCGTCATGTAAAAAATCATAGAAGCGTCATGTAAAAAATCATAGAAGCGTCATATAAACAATCATAGAAGCGTCATGTAAACAATCATAGAAGCGTCATGTAAAAATCATAGAAGCGTCATGTAAAAATCATAGAAGCGTCATGTAAAAAATCATAGAAGCGTCATGTAAAAAATCATAGAAGCATCGTGTAAACAATCATAGAAGGTCATGTAAAAATCATAGAAGCGTCATGTAAAAAATCATAGAAGCGTCATCTAAAACATCATAAAAGCGTCATGTAAAAATCGTAGAAGCGTCATTTAAAAAATCATAGAAGTGTCATGTAAAAAATCGTGGAAGCATCATGTAAAAAGCATAGAAGTGTCATGTAAAAATCATTGAAGCGTCCTGCAGAAATCGTAGAAGCGTCATTTAAAAATCATAGAAGTGTCATGTAAAAAATCATAGAAGCGTCATGTAAACAATCATAGAAGCGTCATGTAAAAAATCGTGGAAGCATCATGTAAAAAGCATAGAAGTGTCATGTAAAAAATCATAGAAGCGTCATGTAAACAATCATAGAAGCGTCATGCAAACAATCATAGAAGCGTCATGTAAAACAATCATAGAAGCTTCTTGTAAAAAATCGTAGAAGCGTCATGAAAAAATCATTAAAGCGTCATGTAAAAATCATAGAAGAGTCATGTAAAAAATCGTAAGAGCGTAATATAAAAATCATAGAGGCGTCATATAAAAATCAAAAAAACGTCATGTAAAAAATCATAGAAGCGTCATGTAAACAATCATGGAAGCGTCATGTAAACAATCATAGAAGCGTAATGTAAAAATCATAGTAGCGTCATGTAAAAAATCATAGAAGCGTCATGTAAAAAGCATAGAAGCGTCATATAAACAATCATAGAAGCGTCATGCAAACAATCATAGAAGCGTCATGTAAAAATCATAGAAGCGTCATGTAAAAATCATTGAAGCGTCCTGCAGAAATCGTAGAAGCGTCATGAAATAATCATAGAAGCGTCATGTAAAAAATCATAGAAGCGTCATGTAAAAAATCATAGAAGCATCGTGTAAACAATCATAGAAGCGTCATGTAAAAAATCATAGAAGCGTCATGTAAAAAATCATAGAAGCGTCATATAAACAATCATAGAAGCGTCATGTAAACAATCATAGAAGCGTCATGTAAAAATCATAGAAGCGTCATGTAAAAATCATAGAAGCGTCATGTAAAAAAATCATAGAAGCGTCATGAAAAAAATCATAGAAGCATCGTGTAAACAATCATAGAAGCGTCATGTAAAAAATCATAGAAGCGTCATATAAACAATCATAGAAGCGTCATGTAAACAATCATAGAAGCGCCATGTAAACAATCATAGAAGCGCCATGTAAAAATCATAGAAGAGTCATGTAAAAAATCATAGAAGCGTCATGTAAACAATCATAGAAGCGTCATGTAAAAATCATAAAAGCGTTATGTAAACAATCATAGAAGCGTCATTTAAAAAATCATAGAAGCGTCATTTTAAAAATCATCGAAGCGTCATATAAACAATCATAGAAGCGTCATGTAAACAATCATAGAAGCGTCATGAAAAAATCATAGAAGCGTCATGTTAAAATCATAGAAGCGTCATGAAAAAATCATAGAAGCGTCATTTAAAAACTAATGAAAGTGTCATTTAAAAAATTAAGAAGCATCATAGTAGAATAAAAGAAGCGTCATGTCAGACATGAAAGGTGTCATGGAAAAATTAAATGCAGCTATAATGCTGTGCTGGGGAGAAAAACTGAGACGTCAAGGCTCTCAGAGAATAACTGATATTACGGGGGGGGTTTCTGAGATGTCAAAGCAAAAGTCAGAAGCTAATTCAAAGTTCATGTACTTTACTCAATTTTTTTTATTGCATTCTTTGTTGGCTCGCCACGGGAGGCGCTGATAGAAGAAGAGTCATGTAAAAAATAAAAGTAGCACTATATATACATAAAAGAAAAGTCATGTCGAAGTTAAAAGATTCATTTGGGAATTGCTACGATGTCAAAGCTAGGTGGAAATCGTTATAGTGCTGTGATTCTTAAAGAAGGAATCACTAAAATGTCAAGGCTTAGGGGAGAAGAATTGCTGAGATTTCAAGGCTTTAGGTTGGGTTAAAGTTAGGTTTAGGTCAGGTGTGGGTTGAGGGTTATATTTTATCGAGTTTCAAGGTTAGCAGGGGATTTTTCAGATTTCAAGGTTTATGGGCGCCATCGCTGACATGTCAAGGCTTACGGGGGGAATAGCTGAGATGTCAAGGCTCACGGGGGTATAAATGAGATTTCAAGGCTAAAGTCAGAAGCTACATGTAGTTTATTGAAAACTTTTTATTACATTATTTGATGCCTCCTCAGGGGAGGGATCGCTAATTAAAAAAGCGTAATGTAAAAAATAAAAGAAGCTTCATGTCGAAGTTAAGATATTCATTTGGGAATCCCTACGATGTCGAGGCTTGCAGGGAATCGCTATAATGCTGTAGTAGTGCTATAATGACTCTTAGAGAGAATTACTGAAATTTCAATGCTTTAGGGTTAGGTTAGGGTTAGGGTTAGAAGGTTGACAGATATTTTTAGATTTCCAAGGCTTATTGGGGGCATGGCTGAGATGTCAAGGGGGGAAGTTGATATGTTAAAGCTTGTGGGGGGGAATTACTGACATGTCAAGGCTTACAAGGTTTGATAGGAGATTTTTTAAGATTTCAAGGATACATGTAGCTTATTAAAAAAACGTGTATTGCATTTCTTTGGCTCCCCAACGGGGGGCGTAGATTGCTAGTCCTATATACTAAAAATGGTCTGTCTGTGTCTATCTATCTATCTATCTATCTATCTATCTATGTGATCGATTAGAGAAAAAATGGCTGACCGATTTTGTTCGAACTTGCACTGTTCGATCAGAAATTTTCCCGTGACGGTACATGCATCGTGGCTAAGAAATTGCTCGATGCTAAAGGCATTAAATATTCGAAAAACATACTTTTTTGCAAAGGTCAAGCAAACTTTTCGACTTGAAATGCATTGTAAGAATGCTAGAGAAAAAACTGACTGGTTGAATTCTGATTCTGAAATAGATTGCATCATAACTGAATTGTAACTCCGACTTGAATTGAAAATGCAGTGTGGAAGCGTAGCACCAGACTTGATTTAAATTGCGTAACCATATTAATATACTTGATTTTGTTTTGACTGAGAAACTGATTATGTCATAACTGCTTCGTGTGATTTACTCTATGCTTGGATTTTAAAGTGTTGAATTAAATAAGTGAAAATTTGATGTTATCAAAACGATGAGAGCTAGCCTAGAGGTGAACAAACTGAACTGCTAAATGCAGCGACGATGATTCGAATTTTCATAGAGTATAATTTTTTTAATTAAAGCTTTTCAACGTCAGGAAAACTAAAAGACTTTTTAAAAGGAAGCGTCATGTAAAAATCATAGAAGCGTCATTTAAAAAATCATAGAAGCGTCATGTAAACAATCATAGAAGCGTCATGTAAACAATCAGAGAAGCGTCATGTAAACAATCATAGAAGTGTCATATAAAAATCATAGAAGTGTCATTTAAAAAATCATAGAAGCGTCATGTAAACAATCATAGAAGCGTCATGTAAACAATCATAGAAGCGTCATGTAAACAATCATAGAAGTGTCATATAAAAATCATAGAAGTGTCATTTAAAAAATCATAGAAGCGTCATGTAAACAATCATAGAAGCGTCATGTAAAAAATCGTAGAAGCGTCATATAAAAAGCATAGAAGCGTCATGTAAAAATCATAGAAGCGTCATGTAAACAATCATAGAAGCGTCTTGTAAAATATCGTAGAAGCGTATGTAAAAATCATAGAAGCGTCATGTAAACAATCATAGAAGCGTCATGTAAAAATCATAGAAGCGTCATGTAAAAAATCATAGAAGCGTCATGTAAAAATCATAGAAGCGTCATGTAAACAATCATAGAAGCGTCATGTAAACAATCATAGAAGCGTCATGTAAAAAATAGAAGCGTCATGTAAACAATCATAGAAGCGTCATGTAAACAATCATAGAAGCGTCATAAAAAATCATAGAAGCGTCATGTAAACAATCATAGAAGCGTCATGTAAACAATCATAGAAGCGTCATGTAAAAATCATAGAAGCGTCATATAAAAATCATAGAAGCGTCATGTAAACAATCATAGAAGCGTCATGTAAAAAATCATAGAAGCGTCATATAAAAATCATAGAAGCGTCATGTAAACAATCATAGAAGCGTCATGTAAACAATCATAGAAGCGTCATGTAAACAATCATAGAAGCGTCATGTAAAAATCATAGAAGCGTCATATAAAAATCATAGAAGCGTCATGTAAACAATCATAGAAGCGTCATGTAAACAATCATGGAAGCGTCATGTAAAAATCATAGAAGCGTCATATAAAAAATCATAGAAGCGTCATGTAAAAAATCATAGAAGCGTCATGTAACAAATCGTAGAAGCGTCATATAAAAATCATAGAAGCGTCATTTAAAAAATCATAGAAGCGTCATGTAAACAATCATAGAAGCGTCATGTAAAAATCATAGAAGCGTCGTGTAAACAATCATAGAAGCGTCATGTAAAAAATCATAGAAGCGTCATGTAAACAATCATAGAAGCGTCATGTAAAAATCATAGAAGCGTCATGTAAAAATCATAGAAGCGTCATGTAAAAATCATAGAAGCGTCATGTAAACAATCATAGAAGCGTCATGTAAAAAATCATAGAAGCGTCATGTAAAAATCAGAGCGTCATGTAAACAATCATAGAAGCGTCATGTAAAAAAATCATAGAAGCGTCATGTAAAAAATCATAGAAGCGTCATGTAAAAACTAATAAAGTGTCATTTAAAAAATTAAGAAGCATCATGGTAGAATAAAAGAAGCGTCATGTCAGACATGAAGGGTGTCATGTAAAAATAAATGCAGCTATAATGCTGTGCTGGGGAGAAAAACTGAGACGTAAAGGCTCACGGAGAATAACTGAGATTACGGGGGGGGGGTTCTGAGATGTCAAAGCAAAAGTCAGAAGCTAATTCAAAGTTAATGTACTTTACTCAATTTTTTTATTGCATTCTTTGTTGGCTCGCCACGGGGGGGCGCTGATAGAAGAAGAGTCATGTAAAAAATAAAAGTAGCACTATGTATACATAAAAGAAAAGTCATGTCGAAGTTAAAAGATTCATTTGGGAATTGCTACGATGTCAAAGCTTGGTGGAAATCGTTATAGTGCTGTGATTCTTAAAGAAGGAATCACTAAAATGTCAAGGCTTAGGGAGAAGAATTGCTGAGATTTCAAGGCTTTAGGTTGGGTTAAAGTTAGGTTTAGGTCAGGTGTGGTTGAGGGTTATATTTTATCGGGTTTCAAGGTTAACGGGATTTTTTAGATTTCAAGGTTTATGGGGGCCATCGCTGACATGTCAAGGCTTACGGGGGAATAGCTGAGATGTCAAGGCTCACGGGGTATAAATGAGATTTCAAGGCTAAAGTCAGAAGCTACATGTAGTTTATTGAAAACTTTTTATTACATTATTTGATGCCTCCTCAGGGGAGGGATCGCTGATTAAAAAAGCGTAATGTAAAAAATAAAAGAAGCTTCATGTCGAAGTTAAGATATTCATTTGGGAATCCCTACGATGTCGAGGCTTGCAGGGAATCGCTATAATGCTGTAGTAGTGCTATAATGACTCTTAGAGAGAATTACTGAAATTTCAATGCTTTAGGGTTAGGTTAGGGTTAGGGTTAGAAGGTTGACAGATATTTTTAGATTTCCAAGGCTTATTGGGGCATTGCTGAGATGTCAAGGGGGGAAGTTGATATGTTAAAGCTTGTGGGGGGGGATAACTGACATGTCAAGGCTTACAAGGTTTGACAGGAGATTTTTTAAGATTTCAAGGATACATGTAGCTTATTAAAAAAACGTGTATTGCATTTCTTTGGCTCCCCAACGGGGGCGTAGATTGCTAGTCCTATATACTAAAAATGGTCTGTCTGTGTCTATCTATCTATCTATCTATCTATCTATCTATCTATGTGATCGATTAGAGAAAAAATGGCTGGACCGATTTTGTTCGAACTTGCACTGTTCGATCAGAAATTTTCCCGTGACGGTACATGCATCGTGGCTAAGAAATTGCTCGATGCTAAAGGCATTAAATATTCGAAAAACATACTTTTTTGCAAAGGTCAAGCAAACTTTTCGACTTGAAATGCATTGTAAGAATGCTAGAGAAAAAACTGACTGGTTGAATTCTGATTCTGAAATAGATTGCATCATAACTGAATTGTAACTCCGACTTGAATTGAAAATGCAGTGTGGAAGCGTAGCACCAGACTTGATTTAAATTGCGTAACCATATCCTATATACTAAAAATGAAAATTTTGTTTTGACTGAGAAACTGATTATGTCATAACTGCTTCGTGTGATTTACTCTATGCTTGGATTTTAAAGTGTTGAATTAAATAAGTGAAAAATTTGATGTTATCAAAACGATGAGAGCTAGCCTAGAGGTGAACAAACTGAACTGCTAAATGCAGCGACGATGATTCGAATTTTCATAGAGTATAATTTTTTTAATTAAAGCTTTTCAACGTCAGGAAAACTAAAAGACTTTTTAAAAGGAAGCGTCATGTAAAAATCATAGAAGCGTCATTTAAAAAATCATAGAAGCGTCATGTAAACAATCATAGAAGCGTCATGTAAACAATCAGAGAAGCGTCATGTAAACAATCATAGAAGCGTCATATAAAAATCATAGAAGTGTCATTTAAAAAATCATAGAAGCGTCATGTAAACAATCATAGAAGCGTCATGTAAACAATCAGAGAAGCGTCATGTAAACAATCATAGAAGTGTCATATAAAAATCATAGAAGTGTCATTTAAAAAATCATAGAAGCGTCATGTAAACAATCATAGAAGCGTCATGTAAAAATCGTAGAAGCGTCATATAAAAAGCATAGAAGCGTCATGTAAAAAATCATAGAAGCGTCATGTAAACAATCAGAGAAGCGTCTTGTAAAATATCGTAGAAGCGTTATGTAAAAATCATAGAAGCGTCGTGTAAACAATCATAGAAGCGTCATGTAAAAATCATAGAAGCGTCATGTAAAAAATCATAGAAGCGTCATGTAAAAATCATAGAGCGTCATGTAAACAATCATAGAAGCGTCATGTAAACAATCATAGAAGCGTCATGTAAAAAATCGTAGAAGCGTCATGTAAACAATCATAGAAGCGTCATGTAAACAATCATAGAAGCGTCATATAAAAATCATAGAAGCGTCATGTAAACAATCATAGAAGCGTCATGTAAACAATCATGAAGCGTCATGTAAAAATCATAGAAGCGTCATATAAAAAATCATAGAAGCGTCATGTAAACAATCATAGAAGCGTCATGTAAAAAATCGTAGAAGCGTCATATAAAAATCATAGAAGCGTCATGTAAACAATCATAGAAGCGTCATGTAAACAATCATAGAAGCGTCATGTAAACAATCATAGAAGCGTCATGTAAAAATCGTAGAAGCGTCATATAAAAATCATAGAAGCGTCATGTAAACAATCATAGAAGCGTCATGTAAACAATCATGAAGCGTCATGTAAAAATCATAGAAGCGTCATATAAAAAATCATAGAAGCGTCATGTAAAAATCATAGAAGCGTCATGTAACAAATCGTAGAAGCGTCATATAAAAATCATAGAAGCGTCATTAAAAAATCATAGAAGCGTCATGTAAACAATCATAGAAGCGTCATGTAAAAATCATAGAAGCGTCATGTAAACAATCATAGAAGCGTCATGTAAAAAAATCATAGAAGCGTCATGTAAACAATCATAGAAGCGTCATGTAAAAATCATAGAAGCGTCATGTAAAAATCATAGAAGCGTCATGTAAAAATCATAGAAGCGTCATGTAAACAATCATAGAAGCGTCATGTAAAAAATCATAGAAGCGTCATGTAAAAATCATAGAAGCGTCATGTAAACAATCATAGAAGCGTCATGTAAAAAATCATAGAAGCGTCATGTAAAAATCATAGAAGCGTCATGTAAAAAAATCATAGAAGCGTCATGTAAAAACTAATAAAAGTGTCATTTAAAAAATTAAGAAGCATCATGGTAGAATAAAAGAAGCGTCATGTCAGACATGAAGGGTGTCATGTAAAAATAAATGCAGCTATAATGCTGTGCTGGGGAGAAAAACTGAGACGTAAAGGCTCAGAGAATAACTGAGATTACGGGGGGGGGTTCTGAGATGTCAAAGCAAAAGTCAGAAGCTAATTCAAAGTTCATGTACTTTACTCAATTTTTTTATTGCATTCTTTGTTGGCTCGCCACGGGGGGGCGCTGATAGAAGAAGAGTCATGTAAAAAATAAAAGTAGCACTATGTATACATAATAGAAAAGTCATGTCGAAGTTAAAAGATTCATTTGGGAATTGCTACGATGTCAAAGCTGGTGGAAATCGTTATAGTGCTGTGATTCTTAAAGAAGGAATCACTAAAATGTCAAGGCTTAGGGGAGAAGAATTGCTGAGATTTCAAGGCTTTAGGTTGGGTTAAAGTTAGGTTTAGGTAAGGTGTGGTTGAGGGTTATATTTTATCGGGTTTCAAGGTTAACGGGATTTTTTAGATTTCAAGGTTTATGGGGGGCCATCGCTGACATGTCAAGGCTTACGGGGGGAATAGCTGAGATGTCAAGGCTCACGAGGGTATAAATGAGATTTCAAGGCTAAAGTCAGAAGCTACATGTAGTTTATTGAAAACTTTTTATTACATTATTTGATGCCTCCTCAGGGGAGGGATCGCTGATTAAAAAAGCGTAATGTAAAAAATAAAAGAAGCTTCATGTCGAAGTTAAGATATTCATTTGGGAATCCCTACGATGTCGAGGCTTGCAGGGAATCGCTATAATGCTGTAGTAGTGCTATAATGACTCTTAGAGAGAATTACTGAAATTTCAATGCTTTAGGGTTAGGTTAGGGTTAGGGTTAGGTTAGGGTTAGGGCTAGGGTTAGGCTAGGGTTAGGGTTAGAAGGTTGACAGATATTTTTAGATTTCCAAGGCTTATTGGGGGCATTGCTGAGATGTCAAGGGGGGAAGTTGATATGTTAAAGCTTGTGGGGGGGGATTACTGACATGTCAAGGCTTACAAGGTTTGACAGGAGATTTTTTAAGATTTCAAGGATACATGTAGCTTATTAAAAAAACGTGTATTGCATTTCTTTGGCTCCCCAACGGGGGCGTAGATTGCTAGTCCTATATACTAAAAATGGTCTGTCTGTGTCTATCTATCTATCTATCTATCTATCTATCTATGTGATCGATTAGAGAAAAAATGGCTGGACCGATTTTGTTCGAACTTGCACTGTTCGATCAGAAATTTTCCCGTGACGGTACATGCATCGTGGCTAAGAAATTGCTCGATGCTAAAGGCATTAAATATTCGAAAAACATACTTTTTTGCAAAGGTCAAGCAAACTTTTCGACTTGAAATGCATTGTAAGAATGCTAGAGAAAAAACTGACTGGTTGAATTCTGATTCTGAAATAGATTGCATCATAACTGAATTGTAACTCCGACTTGAATTGAAAATGCAGTGTGGAAGCGTAGCACCAGACTTGATTTAAATTGCGTAACCATATCCTATATACTAAAAATGAGTTGTCTGTATGTATGTATGTATATGGGTATGCGATTGATTTCAGAAAAAATGGCTCAACCGATTTTCTTCAAACTTGCACCATTTGATCAGAAATTTTCCTGGGACAGTACATGCATCTTGGCTAAAAAATTGCTCATTTTTAAAGGGATTAAATATTCGAAAAACCTGCTTTTTTGCAAAGGTCAAGCAGCTCTTTCGACCTAAAATTCATTGTAAGAATGCTAGAGAAAAAACTGACTGGCTGAATTCCGATTGTGATAAAGATTGCATCACAACAAGTTGAAAACAGTGCCGAAGAAATGCACACACGACTTGATTTAAATTGCGTAACCATATTGCTAACTTAAATTGAGACTGATACTGGCTGACTGAGAAATTGATTATGTCATAACTTTTTACTTCAATTGACTTGCTGTAAGAATTGAATTATAAGGGCCACAATTCACGTTCTCCAATTGAAAAGAGATAGCCAAGATGCGAACAGACTGGAATGCTAATGTAGCGACCTGGGTTCGAATCTTAGTAGTGCAAAAAGATTTTTTTTATCAAAACACCTTAAAAACACAAAACTTCTAAACATAAAAGAAGCGCAATGTCAAACATAGAAGAGCCACCATGTCGAACATTAAGGAGCCAACATTTCGAATATAAAAGAGTTACCATGTCAAACATAAAATAAGCACTATGTCAAACATATACGTGACTCCATGTCAACGATTAAAAAGCCACCATTTCAAACATAGAAGAGCCACCATGTCAAACCTAAACAAGCCACCATGTCCAACATTTAAGAGCCACCATGTCAAACCTAAACAAGCCACCATGTCAAACATTTAAGAGCCACCATGTCAAACATTTAAGAGCCACCATGTCAAACATATATGTGACTTTATGTCAAACTGTAAAGAGCCACCATTTCGAACATTAAACAGCCACTTTGTCAAACATTAGAAAGCCGCCGTGTCAAACATAAAAGAGCCACCAGGTTAAACATTAAAGAGCCACCATGTCAAACATAAAAGAGCCACCATGTCAAACATTAAAAAGCCACCATGTCGAACATAAAAGAGCCACCATGTAGAATATTAAAGAGCCACCATGAAGAACATTAAAGAGCCACCATGTCAAACATTTAAGAGCCACCATGAAGAACATTTAAGAGCCACCATCTCAAACATATATGTGACTTTATGTCAAACTTAAAAGAGCCACCATTTCGAACATTAAATAGCCACTTTGTCAAACACTAGAGAGCCGCCGTGTCAAACATAAAAGAGCCACCAGGTTAAACATTAAAGAGCCACCATGTCAAACAATAAAGAGCCACCATGGCGAACATTAAAGAGTTACCATGTCGAACATAAAAGAGCCACCATGGCGAACATTAAAGAGCTACCATGTCAAACATTAAAAAGCTATCATGTCAAACACAAAATAGCCACCATGTCAAACATAGAAGAGACACTATGTCAAACGTATACGTGACTCCATGTCAAACATAAAAGTGCCACCATGTCAAACATTAAAGAGCCACCATGTCGAACATTAAAGAGCCACCATGTCAAACATTAAAGAGCCACCATGGCGAACATTAAAGAGCCACCATGTAAAACATAAAAGAGCCACCATGTCAAACATTAAAGAGCCACCATTGCAAACATTAAAGGGCCACCATGTCAAACATAAAAGAGCCACCATGTCAAACATAAAAGAGCCACCATGTCAAACATAAAAGAGCCACCATGTCAAACAATAAAGAGCCACCATGGCGAACATTAAAGAGCCACCATGTCAAACATTAAAGAGCCACCATGTCAAACATTAAAGAGCCACCATGCCAAATATAAAAGAGCCACCATGCCAAACATTTAAGAGCCACCATGTCGAACATTTAAGAGCCACCATGCCAAACATAAAAGAGCAACGATGTCAAACATAAAAGAGCCACCATGTCAAACATAAAAGTGCCATTATGTCAAAAATATACGTGATTCCATGTCAAACATTAAAGAGCCACCATGTCAAACATTAAAGAGCCACCATGTCAAACATTAAAGAGCTATCATGTCAAACACAGAATAGCCACCATGTAAAACATTAAAGAACCACCTTTTTAAACAAAAAAGAGACCCCATTTCAAACATAAAAGAAGTGTCATGCCAAACAAAATGGAACCATTATAAAGCTAAGGAAATTGTTGCACTAGCAACTTGTTCTCTGGTGGATGCTTGCCTTTTAAGGATGGATACTTGCTTACAGGGGGATGCTTGCTCTTGTGGGTGGAGGGTACTTGCTATCTGAGAGGGGTTGCTAGATATCTATAAGGTATCTTTGTATCCAGGTTATGCTTGCTATCAGGGTTGCTTGCTGTCTGGGGGATGCTTGCGATCTGGGGGATGCTTGCGAACTGGGGGATGCTTGCTATATGGGGTCTGAGGGAATGCTTGCTATCTGCGGGATGCTTGCTATCTGGCGGTGCTTGCTATCGGGGGGATGCTTGCTATCTGGGGAATGCTTGCTATCTGGGGTCTGGGGGAATGCTTGCTATCTGGGGATGCTTGCTATCTGGGGTTGCTTGCTATCGGGGGGATGCTTGCTACCTGGGTATCGATGCTTGAATGCTGTCTGAGGATGCTTGCTGTCTTGGGATGTTTTGTTTTTAGAGGGAATGTCTATTGTTGTTTTTTGAAGGTTTTATTTCGCTGTCTATTTGTTATTTGTAAAGAACAAGGGTTCTATCCAGATGTCCCCCATCGGGGGGCGAAGATAGCTAGTCCTATATACTAAAAATGAAAATTTTGTTTTGACTGAGAAACTGATTATGTCATAACTGCTTCGTGTGATTTACTCTATGCTTGGATTTTAAAGTGTTGAATTAAATAAGTGAAAAATTTGATGTTATCAAAACGATGAGAGCTAGCCTAGAGGTGAACAAACTGAACTGCTAAATGCAGCGACGATGATTCGAATTTTCATAGAGTATAATTTTTTTAATTAAAGCTTTTCAACGTCAGGAAAACTAAAAGACTTTTTAAAAGGAAGCGTCATGTAAAAATCATAGAAGCGTCATTTAAAAAATCATAGAAGCGTCATGTAAACAATCATAGAAGCGTCATGTAAACAATCAGAGAAGCGTCATGTAAACAATCATAGAAGTGTCATATAAAAATCATAGAAGTGTCATTAAAAAATCATAGAAGCGTCATGTAAACAATCATAGAAGCGTCATGTAAACAATCAGAGAAGCGTCATGTAAACAATCATAGAAGTGTCATATAAAAATCATAGAAGTGTCATTTAAAAAATCATAGAAGCGTCATGTAAACAATCATAGAAGCGTCATGTAAAAATCGTAGAAGCGTCATATAAAAAGCATAGAAGCGTCATGTAAAAATCATAGAAGCGTCATGTAAACAATCAGAGAAGCGTCTTGTAAAATATCGTAGAAGCGTTATGTAAAAATCATAGAAGCGTCGTTTAAACAATCATAGAAGCGTCATGTAAAAATCATAGAAGCGTCATGTAAAAATCATAGAAGCGTCATGTAAAAATCATAGAAGCGTCATGTAAACAATCATAGAAGCGTCATGTAAACAATCATAGAAGCGTCATGTAAAAAACCGTAGAAGCGTCATGTAAACAATCATAGAAGCGTCATGTAAACAATCATAGAAGCGTCATATAAAAATCATAGAAGCGTCATGTAAACAATCATAGAAGCGTCATGTAAACAATCATGAAGCGTCATGTAAAAATCATAGAAGCGTCATATAAAAAATCATAGAAGCGTCATGTAAACAATCATAGAAGCGTCATGTAAAAATCGTAGAAGCGTCATATAAAAATCATAGAAGCGTCATGTAAACAATCATAGAAGCGTCATGTAAACAATCATAGAAGCGTCATGTAAACAATCATAGAAGCGTCATGTAAAAATCGTAGAAGCGTCATATAAAAATCATAGAAGCGTCATGTAAACAATCATAGAAGCGTCATGTAAACAATCATAGAAGCGTCATGTAAAAATCATAGAAGCGTCATATAAAAATCATAGAAGCGTCATGTAAAAATCATAGAAGCGTCATGTAACAAATCGTAGAAGCGTCATATAAAAATCATAGAAGCGTCATTAAAAAATCATAGAAGCGTCATGTAAACAATCATAGAAGCGTCATGTAAAAATCATAGAAGCGTCGTGTAAACAATCATAGAAGCGTCATGTAAAAAAATCATAGAAGCGTCATGTAAAAATCATAGAAGCGTCATGTAAAAAATCATAGAAGCGTCATGTAAAAATCATAGAAGCGTCATGTAAAAATCATAGAAGCGTCACGTAAACAATCATAGAAGCGTCATGTAAAAAATCATAGAAGCGTCATGTAAAAATCATAGAAGCGTCATGTAAACAATCATAGAAGCGTCATGTAAAAAATCATAGAAGCGTCATGTAAAAATCATAGAAGCGTCATGTAAAAAATCATAGAAGCGTCATGTAAAAACTAATGAAAGTGTCATTTAAAAAATTAAGAAGCATCATGGTAGAATAAAAGAAGCGTCATGTCAGACATGAAGGGTGTCATGTAAAAATAAATGCAGCTATAATGCTGTGCTGGGGAGAAAAACTGAGACGTAAAGGCTCAGAGAATAACTGAGATTACGGGGGGGGGGTTCTGAGATGTCAAAGCAAAAGTCAGAAGCTACTTCAAAGTTAATGTACTTTACTCAATTTTTTTATTGCATTCTTTGTTGGCTCGCCACGGGGGGGGCGCTGATAGAAGAAGAGTCATGTAAAAAATAAAAGTAGCACTATGTATACATAAAGAAAAGTCATGTCGAAGTTAAAAGATTCATTTGGGAATTGCTACGATGTCAAAGCTTGGTGGAAATCGTTATAGTGCTGTGATTCTTAAAGAAGGAATCACTAAAATGTCAAGGCTTAGGGGAGAAGAATTGCTGAGATTTCAAGGCTTTAGGTTGGGTTAAAGTTAGGTTTAGGTAAGGTGTGGTTGAGGGTTATATTTTATCGGGTTTCAAGGTTAACGGGATTTTTTAGATTTCAAGGTTTATGGGGGCCATCGCTGACATGTCAAGGCTTACGGGGGAATAGCTGAGATGTCAAGGCTCACGGGGTATAAATGAGATTTCAAGGCTAAAGTCAGAAGCTACATGTAGTTTATTGAAAACTTTTTATTACATTATTTGATGCCTCCTCAGGGAGGGATCGCTGATTAAAAAAGCGTAATGTAAAAATAAAAGAAGCTTCATGTCGAAGTTAAGATATTCATTTGGGAATCCCTACGATGTCGAGGCTTGCAGGGAATCGCTATAATGCTGTAGTAGTGCTATAATGACTCTTAGAGAGAATTACTGAAATTTCAATGCTTTAGGGTTAGGTTAGGGTTAGGGTTAGGTTAGGGTTAGGGCTAGGGTTAGGCTAGGGTTAGGGTTAGAAGGTTGACAGATATTTTTAGATTTCCAAGGCTTATTGGGGGCATTGCTGAGATGTCAAGGGGGGAAGTTGATATGTTAAAGCTTGTGGGGGGGATACTGACATGTCAAGGCTTACAAGGTTTGACAGGAGATTTTTTAAGATTTCAAGGATACATGTAGCTTATTAAAAAAACGTGTATTGCATTTCTTTGGCTCCCCAACGGGGGCGTAGATTGCTAGTCCTATATACTAAAAATGGTCTGTCTGTGTCTATCTATCTATCTATCTATCTATCTATCTATCTATGTGATCGATTAGAGAAAAAATGGCTGGACCGATTTTGTTCGAACTTGCACTGTTCGATCAGAAATTTTCCCGTGACGGTACATGCATCGTGGCTAAGAAATTGCTCGATGCTAAAGGCATTAAATATTCGAAAAACATACTTTTTTGCAAAGGTCAAGCAAACTTTTCGACTTGAAATGCATTGTAAGAATGCTAGAGAAAAAACTGACTGGTTGAATTCTGATTCTGAAATAGATTGCATCATAACTGAATTGTAACTCCGACTTGAATTGAAAATGCAGTGTGGAAGCGTAGCACCAGACTTGATTTAAATTGCGTAACCATATCCTATATACTAAAAATGAAAATTTTGTTTTGACTGAGAAACTGATTATGTCATAACTGCTTCGTGTGATTTACTCTATGCTTGGATTTTAAAGTGTTGAATTAAATAAGTGAAAAATTTGATGTTATCAAAACGATGAGAGCTAGCCTAGAGGTGAACAAACTGAACTGCTAAATGCAGCGACGATGATTCGAATTTTCATAGAGTATAATTTTTTTAATTAAAGCTTTTCAACGTCAGGAAAACTAAAAGACTTTTAAAAAAGGAAGCGTCATGTAAAAATCATAGAAGCGTCATTTAAAAAATCATAGAAGCGTCATGTAAACAATCATAGAAGCGTCATGTAAACAATCAGAGAAGCGTCATGTAAACAATCATAGAAGTGTCATATAAAAATCATAGAAGTGTCATTTAAAAAATCATAGAAGCGTCATGTAAACAATCATAGAAGCGTCATGTAAACAATCAGAGAAGCGTCATGTAAACAATCATAGAAGTGTCATATAAAAATCATAGAAGTGTCATTTAAAAAATCATAGAAGCGTCATGTAAACAATCATGGAAGCGTCATGTAAAAATCATAGAAGCGTCATATAAAAAATCATAGAAGCGTCATGTAAAAAATCATAGAAGCGTCATGTAACAAATCGTAGAAGCGTCATATAAAAATCATAGAAGCGTCATTTAAAAAATCATAGAAGCGTCATGTAAACAATCATAGAAGCGTCATGTAAAAATCATAGAAGCGTCGTGTAAACAATCATAGAAGCGTCATGTAAAAAAATCATAGAAGCGTCATGTAAACAATCATAGAAGCGTCATGTAAAAATCATAGAAGCGTCATGTAAAAAATCATAGAAGCGTCATGTAAAATCATAGAAGCGTCACGTAAACAATCATAGAAGCGTCATGTAAAAAATCATAGAAGCGTCATGTAAAAATCAGAGAAGCGTCATGTAAACAATCATAGAAGCGTCATGTAAAAAATCATAGAAGCGTCATGTAAATAATCATAGAAGCGTCATGTAAAAAAATCATAGAAGCGTCATGTAAAAACTAATAAAAGTGTCATTTAAAAAATTAAGAAGCATCATGGTAGAATAAAAGAAGCGTCATGTCAGACATGAAGGGTGTCATGTAAAAATAAATGCAGCTATAATGCTGTGCTGGGGAGAAAAACTGAGACGTAAAGGCTCACGGAGAATAACTGAGATTACGGGGGGTGGGTTCTGAGATGTCAAAGCAAAAGTCAGAAGCTAATTCAAAGTTAATGTACTTTACTCAATTTTTTTATTGCATTCTTTGTTGGCTCGCCACGGGGGGGCGCTGATAGAAGAAGAGTCATGTAAAAAATAAAAGTAGCACTATGTATACATAATAGAAAAGTCATGTCGAAGTTAAAAGATTCATTTGGGAATTGCTACGATGTCAAAGCTTGGTGGAAATCGTTATAGTGCTGTGATTCTTAAAGAAGGAATCACTAAAATGTCAAGGCTTAGGGGAGAAGAATTGCTGAGATTTCAAGGCTTTAGGTTGGGTTAAAGTTAGGTTTAGGTAAGGTGTTGGTTGAGGGTTATATTTTATCGGGTTTCAAGGTTAACGGGATTTTTTAGATTTCAAGGTTTATGGGGGGCCATCGCTGACATGTCAAGGCTTACGGGGGGAATAGCTGAGATGTCAAGGCTCACGAGGGTATAAATGAGATTTCAAGGCTAAAGTCAGAAGCTACATGTAGTTTATTGAAAACTTTTTATTACATTATTTGATGCCTCCTCAGGGGAGGGATCGCTGATTAAAAAAGCGTAATGTAAAAAATAAAAGAAGCTTCATGTCGAAGTTAAGATATTCATTTGGAATCCTACGATGTCGAGGCTTGCAGGGAATCGCTATAATGCTGTAGTAGTGCTATAATGACTCTTAGAGAGAATTACTGAAATTTCAATGCTTTAGGGTTAGGTTAGGGTTAGGGTTAGGTTAGGGTTAGGGCTAGGGTTAGGCTAGGGTTAGGGTTAGAAGGTTGACAGATATTTTTAGATTTCCAAGGCTTATTGGGGGCATTGCTGAGATGTCAAGGGGGGAAGTTGATATGTTAAAGCTTGTGGGGGGGGATAACTGACATGTCAAGGCTTACAAGGTTTGACAGGAGATTTTTTAAGATTTCAAGGATACATGTAGCTTATTAAAAAAACGTGTATTGCATTTCTTTGGCTCCCCAACGGGGGGCGTAGATTGCTAGTCCTATATACTAAAAATGGTCTGTCTGTGTCTATCTATCTATCTATCTATCTATCTATCTATCTATGTGATCGATTAGAGAAAAATGGCTGGACGATTTTGTTCGAACTTGCACTGTTCGATCAGAAATTTTCCCGTGACGGTACATGCATCGTGGCTAAGAAATTGCTCGATGCTAAAGGCATTAAATATTCGAAAAACATACTTTTTTGCAAAGGTCAAGCAAACTTTTCGACTTGAAATGCATTGTAAGAATGCTAGAGAAAAAACTGACTGGTTGAATTCTGATTCTGAAATAGATTGCATCATAACTGAATTGTAACTCCGACTTGAATTGAAAATGCAGTGTGGAAGCGTAGCACCAGACTTGATTTAAATTGCGTAACCATATCCTATATACTAAAAATGAAAATTTTGTTTTGACTGAGAAACTGATTATGTCATAACTGCTTCGTGTGATTTACTCTATGCTTGGATTTTAAAGTGTTGAATTAAATAAGTGAAAAATTTGATGTTATCAAACGATGAGAGCTAGCCTAGAAGTGAACAAACTGAACTGCTAAATGCAGCGACGATGATTCGAATTTTCATAGAGTATAATTTTTTTAATTAAAGCTTTTCAACGTCAGGAAAACTAAAAGACTTTTTAAAAGAAGCGTCATGTAAAAATCATAGAAGCGTCATTTAAAAATCATAGAAGCGTCATGTAAAAATCATAGAAGCGTCATGTAAACAATCAAGAAGCGTCATGTAAACAATCATAGAAGTGTCATATAAAAATCATAGAAGTGTCATTTAAAAAATCATAGAAGCGTCATGTAAACAATCATAGAAGCGTCATGTAAACAATCAGAAGCGTCATGTAAACAATCATAGAAGCGTCATATAAAAATCATAGAAGTGTCATTTAAAAAATCATAGAAGCGTCATGTAAACAATCATAGAAGCGTCATGTAAAAAATCGTAGAAGCGTCATAAAAAATAGAAGCGTCATGTAAAAAATCATAGAAGCGTCATGTAAACAATCAGAGAAGCGTCATGTAAAAATCGTAGAAGCGTCATGTAAAAATCATAGAAGCGTCATGTAAAAATCATAGAAGCGTCATGTAAAAATCATAGAAGCGTCATGTAAAAAATCATAGAAGCGTCATGTAAAAATCATAGAAGCGTCATGTAAACAATCATAGAAGCGTCATGTAAACAATCATAGAAGCGTCATGTAAAAAATCGTAGAAGCGTCATGTAAACAATCATAGAAGCGTCATGTAAACAATCATAGAAGCGTCATAAAAATCATAGAAGCGTCATGTAAACAATCATAGAAGCGTCATGTAAACAATCATGGAAGCGTCATGTAAAAATCATAGAAGCGTCATGTAAAAAATCATAGAAGCGTCATGTAAACAATCATAGAAGCGTCATGTAAAAAATCATAGAAGCGTCATATAAAAATCATAGAAGCGTCATGTAAACAATCATAGAAGCGTCATGTAAACAATCATAGAAGCGTCATGTAAACAATCATAGAAGCGTCATGTAAAAAATCGTAGAAGCGTCATATAAAAATCATAGAAGCGTCATGTAAACAATCATAGAAGCGTCATGTAAACAATCATGAAGCGTCATGTAAAAATCATAGAAGCGTCATGTAAAAAATCATAGAAGCGTCATGTAAAAAATCATAGAAGCGTCATGTAAAAATCGTAGAAGCGTCATATAAAAATCATAGAAGCGTCATTTAAAAAATCATAGAAGCGTCATGTAAACAATCATAGAAGCGTCATGTAAAAATCATAGAAGCGTCATGTAAACAATCATAGAAGCGTCATGTAAAAATCATAGAAGCGTCATGTAAACAATCATAGAAGCGTCATGTAAAAATCATAGAAGCGTCATGTAAAAAATCATAGAAGCGTCATGTAAAAATCATAGAAGCGTCATGTAAACAATCATAGAAGCGTCATGTAAAAAATCATAGAAGCGTCATGTAAAAATCAGAGAAGCGTCATGTAAACAATCATAGAAGCGTCATGTAAAAAATCATAGAAGCGTCATGTAAATAATCATAGAAGCGTCATGTAAAAAAATCATAGAAGCGTCATGTAAAAACTAATAAAGTGTCATTAAAAAATTAAGAAGCATCATGGTAGAATAAAAGAAGCGTCATGTCAGACATGAAGGGTGTCATGTAAAAATAAATGCAGCTATAATGCTGTGCTAGGGAGAAAAACTGAGACGTAAAGGCTCACGGAGAATAACTGAGATTACGGGGGGGGGTTCTGAGATGTCAAAGCAAAAGTCAGAAGCTATTCAAAGTTAATGTACTTTACTCAATTTTTTTATTGCATTCTTTGTTGGCTCGCCACGGGGGGGCGCTGATAGAAGAAGAGTCATGTAAAAAATAAAAGTAGCACTATGTATACATAATAGAAAAGTCATGTCGAAGTTAAAAGATTCATTTGGGAATTGCTACGATGTCAAAGCTTGGTGGAAATCGTTATAGTGCTGTGATTCTTAAAGAAGGAATCACTAAAATGTCAAGGCTTAGGGGAGAAGAATTGCTGAGATTTCAAGGCTTTAGGTTGGGTTAAAGTTAGGTTTAGGTAAGGTGTTGGTTGAGGGTTATATTTTATCGGGTTTCAAGGTTAACGGGATTTTTTAGATTTCAAGGTTTATGGGGGCCATCGCTGACATGTCAAGGCTTACGGGGGGAATAGCTGAGATGTCAAGGCTCACGGGGTATAAATGAGATTTCAAGGCTAAAGTCAGAAGCTACATGTAGTTTATTGAAAACTTTTTATTACATTATTTGATGCCTCCTCAGGGGAGGGATCGCTAATTAAAAAAGCGTAATGTAAAAAATAAAAGAAGCTTCATGTGAAGTTAAGAGATTCATTTGGGAATCCCTACGATGTCGAGGCTTGCAGGGAATCGCTATAATGCTGTAGTAGTGCTATAATGACTCTTAGAGAGAATTACTGAAATTTCAATTTCAGGGTTAGGTTAGGGTTAGGGTTAGGCTAGGGTTAGGGTTAGAAGGTTGACAGATATTTTTAGATTTCCAAGGCTTATTGGAGGCATTGCTGAGATGTCAAGGGGGAAGTTGATATGTTAAAGCTTGTGGGGGAATTACTGACATGTCAAGGCTTACAAGGTTTGACAGGAGATTTTTTAAGATTTCAAGGATACATGTAGCTTATTAAAAAAACGTGTATTGCATTTCTCTGGCTCCCCAACGGGGGGCGTAGATTGCTAGTCCTATATACTAAAAATGAGTTGTCTGTATGTATGTATGTATGTATATGGGTATGCGATTGATTTCAGAAAAAACGGCTCAACCGATTTTCTTCAAACTTGCACCATTCGATCAGAAATTTTTCTGGGACGGTACATGCATCTTAGCTAAGAAATTGCTCAATGTGAAAGGGATTAAATATTCGAAAAACATGCTTTCTTGCAAAGGTCAAGCAAAATTTCGACTTGAAATGCATTGTAAGAATGCTAGAGAAAAAGCTGACTGCTGAATTCCGATTGTGATAAAGATTGCATCACAACAAGTTGAAAACAGTGCCGAAGAAATGCACACACGACTTGATTTAAATTGCGTAACCAATATTGCTAACTCAAATTGAGACTGATACTGGCTGACTGAGAAATTGATTATGTCATAACTTTTTACTTCAATTGACTTGCAGTAAGAATTGAATTATAAGGGCCACAATTCATGTTCTCCAATTGAAAAGAGTTCGCATCTTCGCCAAGATGCGAACAGAATGGAATGCTAATGTAGCGACCTGGGTTCGAATCTTAGTAGTGCAAAAGGATTTTTTTTATCAAAACACCTTAAAACACAACAAAACTGCTAAACATAATACCTGGTAGAAGCGCAATGTCAAACATAGAAGAGCACCATGTCAAACAAAGAAGAGCCACCATGTCAAACATAAAAGAGCCACCATGTCAGACATTAAAAAGCCACCGTATCAAACATAAAATAGTTACCATGTAGAACATTAAAGAGCCACCATTTCAAACAGTAAAGAGCCACCATGTCAAACAAAAGAGCCACCATTTCAAACATTAAAAAGCCACCATGTTTGAACATAAAAGAGCCACCATTTAGAATATTTAAGAGGCCACCATGAAGAACATTAAAGAGCCACAAGAAGAACATTAAAGAGCCACCATGTCAACATTTAAGAGTCACCATGAAGAACATTAAAGAGCCACCATGTCAAACATTAAGAGCCACCATGTCAAACATTTAAGAGCCACCATGTCAAACATTTAAGAGCCACCATGTCAAACATATATGTGACTTTATGTCAAACTTTAAAGAGCCACTATTTCGAACATTAAATAACCACTTTGTCAAACATTAGAGAGCCGCCGTGTCAAACATCAAAGAGCCACCAGGTTAAACATTAAAGAGCCACCATGTCAAACAATAAAGAGCCACCATGTCAAACATATATGTGACTTTATGTCAAACTTTAAAGAGCCACTATTTCGAACATTAAATAGCCACTTTGTTAAACATTAGAGAGCCGCCGTGTCAAACATAAAAGAGCCACCATGTCAAACATTAAAGAGCCACCATGTCAAACAATAAAGAGCCACCATGTCAAACAAAGAAGAGCCACCATGTCAAACATAAAAGAGGCACCATGTCAGACATTAAAAAGCCACCGTATCAAACATAAAAGAGTTACCATGTAGAACATTAAAGAGCCACCATTTCAAACAGTAAAAGACCACCATGTCAAACATAAAAGAGCCACCATTTCAAACAAAAAGAGCCACCATTTTAAACATTAAAAAGCCACCATGTCGAACATAAAAGAGCCACCATGTAGAATATTAAAGAGCCACCATGAAGAACATTAAAGAGCCTATGTAGAATATTAAAGAGCCACCATGAAGAACATTAAAGAGCCA
>NIVC01005155.1:0-24550 GCA_002269645.1 Macrostomum lignano | reverse complement strand
GGTGTAGTTATTAGAAGGCAACTGCGCCTCTAGCTTAAACGTGTCTATTTGTCTAAGGAACGACTTTTTTATGGAAGCAGAATAACACGCGGTGAGCGTATTTTCGAACGCTGTGCATGCGCGAGATGTGTTCGTGTAGTATAGAAGGCAAATGCTAGCTTAAACCGTGTCTATTTGTAGAAGAAATACTGACTGCGTGCAAATACAAGTGCACGGAACAGAATAACACGCCGTGAGCGTATTTTCGAACGCCTGTGCATGCGCGAGATGCCTTGGTGTAGTTATTAAGGGAAACTGCGCTCTAGCTTAAACCGTGTCTATTTGTCTAAAGAACTGACTGCGTGCAAAATACAAGGCACTAGCAGAATACGCGTGAGCGTATTTTTTCGAACGCCTGTGCATGCGCGAGACTGCTTGGTGTAGTTATTAGAAGGCACTGCGCCTCTAGCTTAAACCGTGTTATTGTCGACAAACTGACTGCGTGCAAAATACAAAGCAGAATAACACGCGTGAGCGTATTTTCAACGCCTGTTTCTGCGCGAGACTGCCTTGGTGTAGTTATTAGAAGGACTGCGCTCTTAGCTTAAACCGTGTCTTTCTGCGTGCAAAATACAAGTGCACTGACTGCGTGCAAAATAAAAGTAGAATAACACGCGTGAGCGTATTTTCAACGCCTGTGCATGCGCGAGACTGCTTGGTGTAGTTATTAGAAGGCAACTGCGCTCTAGCTTAAACCGTGTCTATTTGTCTAAAGAAACTGACTGCGTAAATACAAGTGCACGAAGCAGAATAACACGCCGTGAGCGTATTTTCGAACGCCTGTGCATGCGCGAGACTGCTTGGTGTAGTTATTAGAAGGCAACTGCCTCTAGCTTAAACCGTGTCTATTTGTCTAAAGAAACTGACTGCGTGCAAAATACAAGTGCACGGAAGCAGAATAACACGCCGTGAGCGTATTTTCGAACGCCTGTGCATGCGCGAGACTGCTTGGTGTAGTTATTAGAAGGCAACTGCGCCTCTAGCTTAAACCGTGTCTATTTGTCTAAAGAAACTGACTGCGTGCAAAATACAAGTGCACGGAAGCAGAATAACACGCCGTGAGCGTATTTTCGAACGCCTGTGCATGCGCGAGACTGCTTGGTGTAGTTATTAGAAGGCAACTGCGCCTCTAGCTTAAACCGTGTCTATTTGTCTAAAGAAACTGACTGCGTGCAAAATACAAGTGCACGGAAGCAGAATAACACGCCGTGAGCGTATTTTCGAACGCCTGTGCATGCGCGAGACTGCTTGGTGTAGTTATTAGAAGGCAACTGCGCTCTAGCTTAAACCGTGTCTATTTGTCTAAAGAAACTGACTGCGTGCAAAATACAAGTGCACGGAAGCAGAATAACACGCCGTGAGCGTATTTTCGAACGCCTGTGCATGCGCGAGACTGCTTGGTGTAGTTATTAGAAGGCAACTGCGCCTCTAGCTTAAACCGTGTCTATTTGTCTAAAGAAACTGACTGCGTGCAAAATACAAGTGCACGGAAGCAGAATAACACGCCGTGAGCGTATTTTCGAACGCCTGTGCATGCGCGAGACTGCTTGGTGTAGTTATTAGAAGGCAACTGCGCCTCTAGCTTAAACCGTGTCTATTTGTCTAAAGAAACTGACTGCGTGCAAAATACAAGTGCACGGAAGCAGAATAACACGCCGTGAGCGTATTTTCGAACGCCTGTGCATGCGCGAGACTGCTTGGTGTAGTTATTAGAAGGCAACTGCGCCTCTAGCTTAAACCGTGTCTATTTGTCTAAAGAAACTGACTGCGTGCAAAATACAAGTGCACGGAAGCAGAATAACACGCCGTGAGCGTATTTTCGAACGCCTGTGCATGCGCGAGACTGCTTGGTGTAGTTATTAGAAGGCAACTGCGCCTCTAGCTTAAACCGTGTCTATTTGTCTAAAGAAACTGACTGCGTGCAAAATACAAGTGCACGGAAGCAGAATAACACGCCGTGAGCGTATTTTCGAACGCCTGTGCATGCGCGAGACTGCTTGGTGTAGTTATTAGAAGGCAACTGCGCCTCTAGCTTAAACCGTGTCTATTTGTCTAAACAAACTGACTGCGTGCAAAATACAAGTGCACGGAAGCAGAATAACACGCCGTGAGCGTATTTTCGAACGCCTGTGCATGCGCGAGACTGCTTGGTGTAGTTATTAGAAGGCAACTGCGCCTCTAGCTTAAACCGTGTCTATTTGTCTAAACAAACTGACTGCGTGCAAAATACAAGTGCACGGAAGCAGAATAACACGCCGTGAGCGTATTTTCGAACGCCTGTGCATGCGCGAGACTGCTTGGTGTAGTTATTAGAAGGCAACTGCGCCTCTAGCTTAAACCGTGTCTATTTGTCTAAACAAACTGACTGCGTGCAAAATACAAGTGCACGGAAGCAGAATAACACGCCGTGAGCGTATTTTCGAACGCCTGTGCATGCGCGAGACTGCTTGGTGTAGTTATTAGAAGGCAACTGCGCCTCTAGCTTAAACCGTGTCTATTTGTCTAAACAAACTGACTGCGTGCAAAATACAAGTGCACGGAAGCAGAATAACACGCCGTGAGCGTATTTTCGAACGCCTGTGCATGCGCGAGACTGCTTGGTGTAGTTATTAGAAGGCAACTGCGCCTCTAGCTTAAACCGTGTCTATTTGTCTAAACAAACTGACTGCGTGCAAAATACAAGTGCACGGAAGCAGAATAACACGCCGTGAGCGTATTTTCGAACGCCTGTGCATGCGCGAGACTGCTTGGTGTAGTTATTAGAAGGCAACTGCGCCTCTAGCTTAAACCGTGTCTATTTGTCTAAACAAACTGACTGCGTGCAAAATACAAGTGCACGGAAGCAGAATAACACGCCGTGAGCGTATTTTCGAACGCCTGTGCATGCGCGAGACTGCTTGGTGTAGTTATTAGAAGGCAACTGCGCCTCTAGCTTAAACCGTGTCTATTTGTCTAAACAAACTGACTGCGTGCAAAATACAAGTGCACGGAAGCAGAATAACACGCCGTGAGCGTATTTTCGAACGCCTGTGCATGCGCGAGACTGCTTGGTGTAGTTATTAGAAGGCAACTGCGCCTCTAGCTTAAACCGTGTCTATTTGTCTAAACAAACTGACTGCGTGCAAAATACAAGTGCACGGAAGCAGAATAACACGCCGTGAGCGTATTTTCGAACGCCTGTGCATGCGCGAGACTGCTTGGTGTAGTTATTAGAAGGCAACTGCGCCTCTAGCTTAAACCGTGTCTATTTGTCTAAACAAACTGACTGCGTGCAAAATACAAGTGCACGGAAGCAGAATAACACGCCGTGAGCGTATTTTCGAACGCCTGTGCATGCGCGAGACTGCTTGGTGTAGTTATTAGAAGGCAACTGCGCCTCTAGCTTAAACCGTGTCTATTTGTCTAAACAAACTGACTGCGTGCAAAATACAAGTGCACGGAAGCAGAATAACACGCCGTGAGCGTATTTTCGAACGCCTGTGCATGCGCGAGACTGCTTGGTGTAGTTATTAGAAGGCAACTGCGCCTCTAGCTTAAACCGTGTCTATTTGTCTAAACAAACTGACTGCGTGCAAAATACAAGTGCACGGAAGCAGAATAACACGCCGTGAGCGTATTTTCGAACGCCTGTGCATGCGCGAGACTGCTTGGTGTAGTTATTAGAAGGCAACTGCGCCTCTAGCTTAAACCGTGTCTATTTGTCTAAACAAACTGACTGCGTGCAAAATACAAGTGCACGGAAGCAGAATAACACGCCGTGAGCGTATTTTCGAACGCCTGTGCATGCGCGAGACTGCTTGGTGTAGTTATTAGAAGGCAACTGCGCCTCTAGCTTAAACCGTGTCTATTTGTCTAAACAAACTGACTGCGTGCAAAATACAAGTGCACGGAAGCAGAATAACACGCCGTGAGCGTATTTTCGAACGCCTGTGCATGCGCGAGACTGCTTGGTGTAGTTATTAGAAGGCAACTGCGCCTCTAGCTTAAACCGTGTCTATTTGTCTAAACAAACTGACTGCGTGCAAAATACAAGTGCACGGAAGCAGAATAACACGCCGTGAGCGTATTTTCGAACGCCTGTGCATGCGCGAGACTGCTTGGTGTAGTTATTAGAAGGCAACTGCGCCTCTAGCTTAAACCGTGTCTATTTGTCTAAACAAACTGACTGCGTGCAAAATACAAGTGCACGGAAGCAGAATAACACGCCGTGAGCGTATTTTCGAACGCCTGTGCATGCGCGAGACTGCTTGGTGTAGTTATTAGAAGGCAACTGCGCCTCTAGCTTAAACCGTGTCTATTTGTCTAAACAAACTGACTGCGTGCAAAATACAAGTGCACGGAAGCAGAATAACACGCCGTGAGCGTATTTTCGAACGCCTGTGCATGCGCGAGACTGCTTGGTGTAGTTATTAGAAGGCAACTGCGCCTCTAGCTTAAACCGTGTCTATTTGTCTAAACAAACTGACTGCGTGCAAAATACAAGTGCACGGAAGCAGAATAACACGCCGTGAGCGTATTTTCGAACGCCTGTGCATGCGCGAGACTGCTTGGTGTAGTTATTAGAAGGCAACTGCGCCTCTAGCTTAAACCGTGTCTATTTGTCTAAACAAACTGACTGCGTGCAAAATACAAGTGCACGGAAGCAGAATAACACGCCGTGAGCGTATTTTCGAACGCCTGTGCATGCGCGAGACTGCTTGGTGTAGTTATTAGAAGGCAACTGCGCCTCTAGCTTAAACCGTGTCTATTTGTCTAAACAAACTGACTGCGTGCAAAATACAAGTGCACGGAAGCAGAATAACACGCCGTGAGCGTATTTTCGAACGCCTGTGCATGCGCGAGACTGCTTGGTGTAGTTATTAGAAGGCAACTGCGCCTCTAGCTTAAACCGTGTCTATTTGTCTAAACAAACTGACTGCGTGCAAAATACAAGTGCACGGAAGCAGAATAACACGCCGTGAGCGTATTTTCGAACGCCTGTGCATGCGCGAGACTGCTTGGTGTAGTTATTAGAAGGCAACTGCGCCTCTAGCTTAAACCGTGTCTATTTGTCTAAACAAACTGACTGCGTGCAAAATACAAGTGCACGGAAGCAGAATAACACGCCGTGAGCGTATTTTCGAACGCCTGTGCATGCGCGAGACTGCTTGGTGTAGTTATTAGAAGGCAACTGCGCCTCTAGCTTAAACCGTGTCTATTTGTCTAAACAAACTGACTGCGTGCAAAATACAAGTGCACGGAAGCAGAATAACACGCCGTGAGCGTATTTTCGAACGCCTGTGCATGCGCGAGACTGCTTGGTGTAGTTATTAGAAGGCAACTGCGCCTCTAGCTTAAACCGTGTCTATTTGTCTAAAGAAACTGACTGCGTGCAAAATACAAGTGCACGGAAGCAGAATAACACGCCGTGAGCGTATTTTCGAACGCCTGTGCATGCGCGAGACTGCTTGGTGTAGTTATTAGAAGGCAACTGCGCCTCTAGCTTAAACCGTGTCTATTTGTCTAAACAAACTGACTGCGTGCAAAATACAAGTGCACGGAAGCAGAATAACACGCCGTGAGCGTATTTTCGAACGCCTGTGCATGCGCGAGACTGCTTGGTGTAGTTATTAGAAGGCAACTGCGCCTCTAGCTTAAACCGTGTCTATTTGTCTAAACAAACTGACTGCGTGCAAAATACAAGTGCACGGAAGCAGAATAACACGCCGTGAGCGTATTTTCGAACGCCTGTGCATGCGCGAGACTGCTTGGTGTAGTTATTAGAAGGCAACTGCGCCTCTAGCTTAAACCGTGTCTATTTGTCTAAACAAACTGACTGCGTGCAAAATACAAGTGCACGGAAGCAGAATAACACGCCGTGAGCGTATTTTCGAACGCCTGTGCATGCGCGAGACTGCTTGGTGTAGTTATTAGAAGGCAACTGCGCCTCTAGCTTAAACCGTGTCTATTTGTCTAAACAAACTGACTGCGTGCAAAATACAAGTGCACGGAAGCAGAATAACACGCCGTGAGCGTATTTTCGAACGCCTGTGCATGCGCGAGACTGCTTGGTGTAGTTATTAGAAGGCAACTGCGCCTCTAGCTTAAACCGTGTCTATTTGTCTAAACAAACTGACTGCGTGCAAAATACAAGTGCACGGAAGCAGAATAACACGCCGTGAGCGTATTTTCGAACGCCTGTGCATGCGCGAGACTGCTTGGTGTAGTTATTAGAAGGCAACTGCGCCTCTAGCTTAAACCGTGTCTATTTGTCTAAACAAACTGACTGCGTGCAAAATACAAGTGCACGGAAGCAGAATAACACGCCGTGAGCGTATTTTCGAACGCCTGTGCATGCGCGAGACTGCTTGGTGTAGTTATTAGAAGGCAACTGCGCCTCTAGCTTAAACCGTGTCTATTTGTCTAAACAAACTGACTGCGTGCAAAATACAAGTGCACGGAAGCAGAATAACACGCCGTGAGCGTATTTTCGAACGCCTGTGCATGCGCGAGACTGCTTGGTGTAGTTATTAGAAGGCAACTGCGCCTCTAGCTTAAACCGTGTCTATTTGTCTAAACAAACTGACTGCGTGCAAAATACAAGTGCACGGAAGCAGAATAACACGCCGTGAGCGTATTTTCGAACGCCTGTGCATGCGCGAGACTGCTTGGTGTAGTTATTAGAAGGCAACTGCGCCTCTAGCTTAAACCGTGTCTATTTGTCTAAACAAACTGACTGCGTGCAAAATACAAGTGCACGGAAGCAGAATAACACGCCGTGAGCGTATTTTCGAACGCCTGTGCATGCGCGAGACTGCTTGGTGTAGTTATTAGAAGGCAACTGCGCCTCTAGCTTAAACCGTGTCTATTTGTCTAAACAAACTGACTGCGTGCAAAATACAAGTGCACGGAAGCAGAATAACACGCCGTGAGCGTATTTTCGAACGCCTGTGCATGCGCGAGACTGCTTGGTGTAGTTATTAGAAGGCAACTGCGCCTCTAGCTTAAACCGTGTCTATTTGTCTAAACAAACTGACTGCGTGCAAAATACAAGTGCACGGAAGCAGAATAACACGCCGTGAGCGTATTTTCGAACGCCTGTGCATGCGCGAGACTGCTTGGTGTAGTTATTAGAAGGCAACTGCGCCTCTAGCTTAAACCGTGTCTATTTGTCTAAACAAACTGACTGCGTGCAAAATACAAGTGCACGGAAGCAGAATAACACGCCGTGAGCGTATTTTCGAACGCCTGTGCATGCGCGAGACTGCTTGGTGTAGTTATTAGAAGGCAACTGCGCCTCTAGCTTAAACCGTGTCTATTTGTCTAAACAAACTGACTGCGTGCAAAATACAAGTGCACGGAAGCAGAATAACACGCCGTGAGCGTATTTTCGAACGCCTGTGCATGCGCGAGACTGCTTGGTGTAGTTATTAGAAGGCAACTGCGCCTCTAGCTTAAACCGTGTCTATTTGTCTAAAGAAACTGACTGCGTGCAAAATACAAGTGCACGGAAGCAGAATAACACGCCGTGAGCGTATTTTCGAACGCCTGTGCATGCGCGAGACTGCTTGGTGTAGTTATTAGAAGGCAACTGCGCCTCTAGCTTAAACCGTGTCTATTTGTCTAAACAAACTGACTGCGTGCAAAATACAAGTGCACGGAAGCAGAATAACACGCCGTGAGCGTATTTTCGAACGCCTGTGCATGCGCGAGACTGCTTGGTGTAGTTATTAGAAGGCAACTGCGCCTCTAGCTTAAACCGTGTCTATTTGTCTAAACAAACTGACTGCGTGCAAAATACAAGTGCACGGAAGCAGAATAACACGCCGTGAGCGTATTTTCGAACGCCTGTGCATGCGCGAGACTGCTTGGTGTAGTTATTAGAAGGCAACTGCGCCTCTAGCTTAAACCGTGTCTATTTGTCTAAACAAACTGACTGCGTGCAAAATACAAGTGCACGGAAGCAGAATAACACGCCGTGAGCGTATTTTCGAACGCCTGTGCATGCGCGAGACTGCTTGGTGTAGTTATTAGAAGGCAACTGCGCCTCTAGCTTAAACCGTGTCTATTTGTCTAAACAAACTGACTGCGTGCAAAATACAAGTGCACGGAAGCAGAATAACACGCCGTGAGCGTATTTTCGAACGCCTGTGCATGCGCGAGACTGCTTGGTGTAGTTATTAGAAGGCAACTGCGCCTCTAGCTTAAACCGTGTCTATTTGTCTAAACAAACTGACTGCGTGCAAAATACAAGTGCACGGAAGCAGAATAACACGCCGTGAGCGTATTTTCGAACGCCTGTGCATGCGCGAGACTGCTTGGTGTAGTTATTAGAAGGCAACTGCGCCTCTAGCTTAAACCGTGTCTATTTGTCTAAACAAACTGACTGCGTGCAAAATACAAGTGCACGGAAGCAGAATAACACGCCGTGAGCGTATTTTCGAACGCCTGTGCATGCGCGAGACTGCTTGGTGTAGTTATTAGAAGGCAACTGCGCCTCTAGCTTAAACCGTGTCTATTTGTCTAAACAAACTGACTGCGTGCAAAATACAAGTGCACGGAAGCAGAATAACACGCCGTGAGCGTATTTTCGAACGCCTGTGCATGCGCGAGACTGCTTGGTGTAGTTATTAGAAGGCAACTGCGCCTCTAGCTTAAACCGTGTCTATTTGTCTAAACAAACTGACTGCGTGCAAAATACAAGTGCACGGAAGCAGAATAACACGCCGTGAGCGTATTTTCGAACGCCTGTGCATGCGCGAGACTGCTTGGTGTAGTTATTAGAAGGCAACTGCGCCTCTAGCTTAAACCGTGTCTATTTGTCTAAACAAACTGACTGCGTGCAAAATACAAGTGCACGGAAGCAGAATAACACGCCGTGAGCGTATTTTCGAACGCCTGTGCATGCGCGAGACTGCTTGGTGTAGTTATTAGAAGGCAACTGCGCCTCTAGCTTAAACCGTGTCTATTTGTCTAAACAAACTGACTGCGTGCAAAATACAAGTGCACGGAAGCAGAATAACACGCCGTGAGCGTATTTTCGAACGCCTGTGCATGCGCGAGACTGCTTGGTGTAGTTATTAGAAGGCAACTGCGCCTCTAGCTTAAACCGTGTCTTTTTGAACTGTGACTCATTGCGCCTATATATTAATTGCAGCACTGTAGCAGTAGTTACGTTCCCTGTGACACTAGAGACCATCCAGTGTACTTTGTTGTTTAGTTGTTGTTTTTGCAGCACAGGCCTTTATTTTTACATGTAAACTCGCGCCTTCCATGCAAACAGCTTTGCTTACAGCCAGACGCGCCAGTTGGTTGTAGGCATTGTCCATCACTCTGGCTTAGTGGGTGTCTTGCGTGTCTCACAATGGGCGCCTGGCTGAGGTCAACTTTGGGGGCGGGGAGGCGGACCCTCTGCTGGTATCCGCCCCTGCCAGCGGGCAATAACAATTGGAGAGGAGATTGGAACTTAGGAGTGACTATCGGATGGAAATTTTTTTCCGTTGCTTAAGAAAGATATGTCAAAAAAGTGTATGCAATATTGTAGATCGGCCAAGGACTTCTAGACTAACAGGACGTAAAACTCAAAGATCGTGCAATTTTTTGGAGGCCACGATTTCCTGGAAAAAATACACTGCGAAGATAGGAAAAAATCAGTTTTTCGTCACAAAATCTGTGATTGTATTTGATCTGGGGCAGTCAAGACTACCATTCTTTTAATTTAACATGCACAATATGTTACTCTATTATATTTTCATATAGTTGTGTAGTGAAGTTTTCATTTTCATATTGTTTTCACTTTATTTCATAAGCCCAAAGTTGCAAACTCACAAGTGGCATTAGCCAAATATCAAATTCAAGAAAAGAAAAGCTATTCAAATTTGTAATATAATAATATTTTTAGCCCTTAAAATAAAAATTATAAAAGGACTAATCAATGTTTTTTCTTATAGATACCTAGTAAAAATGGTTAGGGCCTATTTTTGTGATTAAGTCTATTCTTCTTAAATCTTAGTCCTAAATATAGGCTTGGCTTAAAAACTGATAATACAGCTTTCTCAAGCCTAGGTAACCAACCATATGAAACTATTTATTGGTAATCTATATATAATAAAAAAATCTAAATATACTAATCTTTAAGTCATTGTCTAAATTTAATTACTTATTAGGCTAGATAGTGTAGTGATAGGTCTAGTTCTAGTAGGCCTAGGAATTAGTATAGTTACTAAACCAACAATAATAGCTTAAGACTAAGAGTACCTACATGCAATGTTTTTATACTTTACTTTAAAAAGAACAACACAAAAAGTTTGGCTAATGCCACTTGTGAGTTTGCAACTTTGGGCTTATGAAATAAAGTGAAAACAATATGAAAATGAAAACTTCACTACACAGCTATATGAAAATATAATAGAGTAACATATTGTGCATGTTAAATTAAAAGAATGGTAGTCTTGACTGCCCCAGATCAAATACAATCACAGATTTTGTGACGAAAAACTGATTTTTTCCTATCTTCGCAGTGTATTTTTTCCAGGAAATCGTGGCCTCCAAAAAATTGCACGATCTTTGAGTTTTACGTCCTGTTAGTCTAGAAGTCCTTGAGATCGGCATGACGACATGCAAAGTTTAATTAGAAAAATTCGGTTAATACCGGCGTTTTAAAAATTCAAGTCAAATTTTAAGAGTTCTACTGTTGTAATAGTTTTTTTAAATTTAAAGTATGCTTTTTACAAAAAAATTAGTACGGTAGCATTTTCTTGCTTTATAATTTGTTTAATTAGCTAAAGAAACCTATGCATTTAATTTTCTATTTGTTGTGGTATTGCGAATTTAAGGCTTAGGTAAGCCTTACTTGCACGGTAACTGACGCATTTGTTTCCCCATTGATATTCGCATTGATATTCGAATTTTAACAAAAGCAAAATACTAAAAGCAACCCGTAGCATGAAACTTTACACAGAGTAAACTGCAACCGTGAAACGACTATTGGTCAAGTTTCAGCTCGATATGTAACTTTGGCTCTGAGCAGGAGCGATTTTTAATGTGTTCCATTTAAAATACATGTGATTCCAAAATTCATATTGATATTCGAGTACAGGTACTTCTGCTTCACTGATCTTGACGAAACTTTACACAGAGTAAACTGCAACCGTGAAACGACTATTGGTCAAGTTTCAGCTCGATATGTAACTTTGGCTCTGAGCAGGAGCGATTTTCGATGTGTTCCATTAAAAATACATGTGATTCCAAAATTCGTATTGATATTCGAGTACAGGTACTTCTGCTTCACTGATCTTGACGAAACTTTACACAGAGTAAACTGCAACCGTGAAACGACTATTGGTCAAGTTTCAGCTCGATATGTAACTTTGGCTCTGAGCAGGAGCGATTTTCGATGTGTTCCATTTAAAATACATGTGATTCCAAAATTCATATTGATATTCGAGTACAGGTACTTCTGCTTCACTGATCTTGACGAAACTTTACACAGAGTAAACTGCAACCGTGAAACGACTATTGGTCAAGTTTCAGCTCGATATGTAACTTTGGCTCTGAGCAGGAGCGATTTTTAATGTGTTCCATTTAAAATACATGTGATTCCAAAATTCATATTGATATTCGAGTACAGGTGGAGGAGATGGCGCAACGTGACACAGTGGTCATTCTCGGAGACCTGAACGCAGTTCTGCGTAGGTCCGAGCGATCGCTGTTTGTGACAGCGCGCGAGAACGGCAACACCGGAGCGCTAGAGGACTTCCTGGAGAGACAGGACATGGTGTCGGCCAACACCAGATTCCGCAAGTCACCGGGCAGGCTCGCGACCTTCGTGGGCTGCAAGCGGAGGCGGCGGAACGCGCGCGGCCGGAACGCTACGCGGAGGCTGGCACAGCTCGACCACGTGCTTGTGCGCTTTCGTGAGCGCCGCCGCGTCACTAACTGCCGCACCATTACGCCGCTGGCTCTGCGGTCCGACCATCGGCTGCTCATCTGCGACCTTCGGCTTCGGGACCCGCTCTACCGTCCGCCAAAGCGGCCACCGCGGCGCTACTACCGCGCGCTCAGGGACGCCATGACGCGGCGTCGCTTTGCCGGTGCCTTTGTCACTGCGCTGGGCGACAAGCGTGGAGGAGCCGAGTACGCGGAGGTGAGCGCTGCAGTTCGAGCCGCTGCGGAGCAAGCAGTCCCGCTGATGCGACCGGCCCAGCGCGGGCAGCTGCGCCGCGAAGCTGTTCAACCGCATGCTGCTATCGCGGTTACAGACTGTGCTGGACCCGTACCTGTGGCCTGAGCAGAACGGATTCCGGCCCCATCGCAGCACAGTGACGCAGATCCTGGCTCTTCGGCGAGTCATCGAGGAGGCGAGCATCCGCCAGTTGACCCTGATCCTGATCTTCGTCGATTTCAGGAAGGCCTTCGACTCGGTCGTGAGGGACGCGCTCCCAGAGGTGCTCCGTGCGTACAACGTGCCAGACCTGCTGATTTCTGCTGTCATGGCGCTATACCACGGCACGACGGCTGCTGTCTCAACACCGGACGGCCTATCGGATTTCTTCGAGACATCCTCCGGGGTGCTCCAGGGAGATACGCTAGCGCCGTTCCTATTTATTCTGGTGCTTGACTGGGTGCTACGGACTGCTCTGCCTTCCAACGACGACGGCTTCCTGCTGCGGCGACGCGTGGGTCGACGCCAACCGGAGAGACGGCTCAGCGTGCTTGGCTACGCCGATGACCTCGCCCTGCTGTCCTCGACCGTCGAGGGCGCCCAACGACAGCTGGATAGACTGGTTGCCGTTGCGGCGAGCGTCGGCCTGGTGGTCAACACGCAGAAGACCGTCGTGCTATGCGTGCCGGACGACACCGAGGCTGCAATCTTCTGCCGAGGCGCTGACGGACAGGCGAGTGAGCTTCCAAGATGTCAGCAGTTCGTATACCTCGGCGGTCTGGTTCCCGACGTCCGCGAGGATCTGCGGCGTCGCCGAGGACTTGCCTGGGCTGCCTTTCGTTCTATAAGGTCAGTCCTGCAGTCCGAGGCCCTACCGGACCGCCAGAGGGCGGCGCTGTTCCAGGCGGTGATCGAGACCGTCCTGTTATACAACGCCGAGACCTGGACGCTGAAAGACTCGCTCGAGGCTCAAGTCGACGCGGCGCACGCTGGCCTGCTCTGTGTAAAGTTTCGTCAAGATCAGTGAAGCAGAAGTACCTGTACTCGAATATCAATACGAATTTTGGAATCACATGTATTTTAAATGGAACACATCGAAAATCGCTCCTGCTCAGAGCCAAAGTTACATATCGAGCTGAAACTTGACCAATAGTCGTTTCACGGTTGCAGTTTACTCTGTGTAAAGTTTCGTCAAGATCAGTGAAGCAGAAGTACCTGTACTCGAATATCAATATGAATTTTGGAATCACATGTATTTTAAATGGAACACATTAAAAATCGCTCCTGCTCAGAGCCAAAGTTACATATCGAACTGAAACTTGACCAATAGTCGTTTCACGGTTGCAGTTTACTCTGTGTAAAGTTTCGTCAAGATCAGTGAAGCAGAAGTACCTGTACTCGAATATCAATACGAATTTTGGAATCACATGTATTTTAAATGGAACACATTAAAAATCGCTCCTGCTCAGAGCCAAAGTTACATATCGAGCTGAAACTTGACCAATAGTCGTTTCACGGTTGCAGTTTACTCTGTGTAAAGTTTCGTCAAGATCAGTGAAGCAGAAGTACCTGTACTCGAATATCAATACGAATTTTGGAATCACATGTATTTTAAATGGAACACATCGAAAATCGCTCCTGCTCAGAGCCAAAGTTACACATCGAGCTGAAACTTGACCAATAGTCGTTTCACGGTTGCAGTTTACTCTGTGTAAAGTTTCGTCAAGATCAGTGAAGCAGAAGTACCTGTACTCGAATATCAATATGAATTTTGGAATCACATGTATTTTAAATGGAACACATTAAAAATCGCTCCTGCTCAGAGCCAAAGTTACATATCGAGCTGAAACTTGACCAATAGTCGTTTCACGGTTGCAGTTTACTCTGTGTAAAGTTTCGTCAAGATCAGTGAAGCAGAAGTACCTGTACTCGAATATCAATACGAATTTTGGAATCACATGTATTTTAAATGGAACACATCGAAAATCGCTCCTGCTCAGAGCCAAAGTTACATATCGAGCTGAAACTTGACCAATAGTCGTTTCACGGTTGCAGTTTACTCTGTGTAAAGTTTCGTCAAGATCAGTGAAGCAGAAGTACCTGTACTCGAATATCAATACGAATTTTGGAATCACATGTATTTTAAATGGAACACATCGAAAATCGCTCCTGCTCAGAGCCAAAGTTACATATCGAGCTGAAACTTGACCAATAGTCGTTTCACGGTTGCAGTTTACTCTGTGTAAAGTTTCGTCAAGATCAGTGAAGCAGAAGTACCTGTACTCGAATATCAATATGAATTTTGGAATCACATGTATTTTAAATGGAACACATTAAAAATCGCTCCTGCTCAGAGCCAAAGTTACATATCGAGCTGAAACTTGACCAATAGTCGTTTCACGGTTGCAGTTTACTCTGTGTAAAGTTTCGTCAAGATCAGTGAAGCAGAAGTACCTGTACTCGAATATCAATACGAATTTTGGAATCACATGTATTTTAAATGGAACACATCGAAAATCGCTCCTGCTCAGAGCCAAAGTTACATATCGAGCTGAAACTTGACCAATAGTCGTTTCACGGTTGCAGTTTACTCTGTGTAAATTTTCGTCAAGATCAGTGAAGCAGAAGTACCTGTACTCGAATATCAATACGAATTTTGGAATCACATGTATTTTAAATGGAACACATCGAAAATCGCTCCTGCTCAGAGCCAAAGTTACATATCGAGCTGAAACTTGACCAATAGTCGTTTCACGGTTGCAGTTTACTCTGTGTAAAGTTTCGTCAAGATCAGTGAAGCAGAAGTACCTGTACTCGAATATCAATATGAATTTTGGAATCACATGTATTTTAAATGGAACACATCGAAAATCGCTCCTGCTCAGAGCCAAAGTTACATATCGAGCTGAAACTTGACCAATAGTTGTTTCACAGTTGCAGTTTACTCTGTGTAAAGTTTCATGCTACGGGTTGCTTTTAGTATTTTGCTTTTGTTAAAATTCGAATATCAATGCGAATATCAATGGGGAAACAAATGCGTCGGTAACTGTGACTGCGGCAACCTATTACTATTTAATAATTGCGTTTGTTATTTGCTACTATTCTAAAAAGTTTTAATGTTTTCTAGCGATTGGCGCTGTTTGTTACAATAAATCGTAATTATATCCAAAACACACCAATATAAACGAAAGTTTAATAGCCAGTTAATTTATTTTTTGTTTTTAAGAGTCTGTAGTCAATAGTACTTGCTATGTCATACAATAACTTGAATCCATATCACTTGACAAGCCTGGATCAGCGAGTGAGCATTGTTGGTTTACTGTTTTTATGCTTGCTATTTCTCTTTCTATGCTAATTGTGGTTTTTGCATTATTGTTAGACTTTAAGTTAGGATCTTATGTCTTGCCAATAGGCCTACATACAGAGAAGGCAAGTTTTAGTATAAAGTAGGTTCTTTGCAAATGAATAATGTTGCAGTGTAATTATATAAAGTACTAAGCAAACATATAAACTAGAAATAGAAAGAAGTAAGAAAGACATTGTCTTTAGGGATTCTAGTGAGGTTACCATAAGCTGATAATTACACAAAATTGTAAAATAGGGTTTTTAAAAATGTAATCACAAAGTATAGAAAATGTTTTTGTAAAAACAAAATATACACATTAAAGAAGAGTTTATACTTATTCTAATTAGATAAAGAAACAAAAAAATATATTTAATATATGCCGAGTAGTGTCCCACTGAATTTTGTCTTTTTTGCATAAGCCTATAGTCCATATTGTGGAAGGTGTAGTATACAGTGGAAAATTCCGGCGTACAAATGCTTTAGCTGGTATACATCTGGTGTACAAACGCTTTAGCTAGCATACATATGGCATACAAATGCTTTGTCTGGCGTATATCTAGCATAAATGGAGGAAATACAACCACCATGCATAATCATTTGCTTACAATTCTTAGCTATACTTGTTCAAGCTTTCAGCGCAGCATACAAAAGCATTGAAGTATATTAAATAATTGTGTAAATTATACTAAATAATTCTTTGTGGCAAGAAAATTAATTTGTAGAATTATGACAATAAATTTAATTTTCAAACAGCATTCTAAATTTTCTATAAAGAACTTGTCTTAATTTGTAATTTTTTAAAATGATATATGTTTTCACTTTTATTTTTATGGTAATATTTATGTTTTGTTTGTTACATAGTTTTTGTGCTTATTAATCACATTTTTATTGGCATACAATTTACTAGAGGGCTTAATTCCATAGTGCAGAAGGACGGGTATATGCCAGAAATCTCCGTCGTACACAGGGATTGCCTGTCGTACATGTCGTACATTGCTAATTTTTGGGGGGCGCTACGTCGTACACTGTCATACATGTAAACATGTTACATGTCTGTCTGTCGTACACTTGTCAATGTCATACAACTCATACATGAAGTATAGACATAGTTAGTATTCCTTTGATGGACAGTTGGACACCAGTACCAGATACTCGTAGTCTCGTAACTAACTCATAACCCATAGTCCGGATCATGGCAGGCGTACGCCGGAGTGAAAATTTGTGTCTTTTCAATTTTACGTCGACATAAAGTTCAAAAATTTTTTACGCCAAGTCAAAAGTTGTTTATACGCCAACTTTTTAAAGAATTTGTATTTTTTAAAACTTAAAAATAATTATTTACTTGAAAACGGCTGATTTTTTCCAAAAACTAATATTCTTTGTTTTAATTTAGTTTTTCTCGTAAATTTCGTTAATATTTTCTGTTTTGTTAACCGTTTATATTCAGAAGAGCTTTGGTTAATTGATATTTAACTACACGATTGCATCAGCCCTGAACTTTTCTATTTCTTGTACGCCGGTTGTTTACACTTCATGTTGAACCTGAATATTCTATATGCCAAATGTATGCCAAGATTGTCAGCAAGTGCAAAATTACGCCGGAAAATTCCGGCGTAAAGGCCACCTTCCGGACTATGGCTCATAACGTCGTTGTTAACGTATTGCGTTGAAGCAAAAAAGTAAAAATTCAATAGTTGCACTTTTCCACTCAAAGGGTAATTTAAATTATCAGTATTATATTCGTACAAACTCTTAAATTTAATTTTATTGGCGCAAAACTATACTTGACATTGCAAGCAAAAAAGTACAATATATCTGTTGTTTTACTTTGCATATTAAAAAAATGCAATATCAAGAATTTCTCGCACCTACCCACATATTCAAAAAGTTTTTGCCCGTACCAAGTACCAACACCTTACATTACTATGTAAGTGCCACTATTTTTGTCGTACAGCACTTCCTTAAACTCTAACTCTGTCGTACAACACTAGTACCATTTTCCAATCCCTGTCGTACTGTCGTACAACAGGCCGAAATGAAAATTTACCCTCCGTCGTATACAGAAATCCTTCCGCACTATGGGCTTAATTGGCATATTTTATTGGAATATACTTTACTAGATAGCCAGATACTTTCCGGCATACATATAACATGATCCACAATATGGCCTATAGTATATACACATTTTGTTGCCACAAAAAGTACTTTCAAAATTTCATTTTTTGTTAGAAAGCAATTATTGAAAAAAATTTATATTTTAATGATACAAGCAACTATATTTGGTAATTTTTTTAACATCTTGAAAAAATTTTTTCTTCCTGTTTAGATGGTATAAAAAAACAGTTGAATAAAAATTGTGCTTGCATTTCCGAAGCTTAGTAAAACCCAGAAATGTATGCTATTCTAAATATGATTATATAAAAAAAACTGCACATGTCTCTTTACATCTGCCAAAAAGTTATTGAGGCCTATTTTTGCCTATTTCCTCAGTGTAAAATATACTCGTTTTAAGTTGAGGAACAGAAAATTTCATTATTTTTCTAGAATAATTTCCAAAGACTATTCTTTTACTACATTTAATAGAGGAGCATATAAGAATTCTTGACAACACTTTTTTTCTGCATGTATCCACCAAGCAGCCGCAGCAGCAATGTTTGCTATTTTAGTAGCCATATTACCTACATACTACTTATATAAAAATGGATTATTAGCTTCTCTTAACAAAAAAGAGTTTTACCACTGCAGATTTGTTTTAAAGGTAAAATAATTCAAATAAATATATGCTTCAGCTTATTATTGAGCTTTAGCAATTGCAATCCAAACAAGTGACTCTTTGAATGCATATAACCTTGGTCTACAATGCAAACTCTCATAAAATGAACTGAATTTCATAAGAAATGGTATTTATTCAATTTGTATATTTAATAAGCAACTTTACAATATACAATTTTAAGTATAATATATTTTTAAATACTTTTTTACACTTTTTATAGATATAAATGTTGATTGGCAGCTTTACTCACAGTATACAATAAGGGTTACACTTAATACAAAAAATATACAAGACAATAGTCTATCAACAATAATTTACCTATATGTTTTGCATTGAAAAAGCAAAGCAGACAATATATGTTGTATGTAAAGACAATAATGAGGTGGAAGGCCTTTTTGTTTCAATAGATGGAATGGCAGCGAAGATGTTGCACTACATTGCACGTATATTTATACAAGTGAAAACAGCGCGAGATTCTTGAGGGGCCGAGGGAGGTGCGCACATGTGGCGTGGCGTGATTGGCTACGCCAACCCCCCTGGCTTAGCAAGCTGGCTAGCGCAGTGCAGCACCACCCCACCTCAGCTAGACAGAGGTTGGCGGGGGGTTTTCCAGTGCGGCTGCACTGGTGCTGCCGGTTGCGTAGTCTGGCCGCCACACAGCTCCTCCCAGCACTGAGCTAGGCCCCAAATGTCAGGTGGTAGCCGAGGCAGCGAGAGTGCCGAGGAGCGGGCGCCGAAGACCGCGGAGCTGCAGAAGAGTGGGCGCCGAAATCACCTGGACGCCAAAGGCGGCAGGGGCGCGAGGTGGACGCCAATGGCAGCAGGTTGCCAAGCAGGTGCCGGGCGGCGCCAAAGGCAGCAGAGCGCCAGGCGGGCGCCAAAAGCAGCAGCAGGGCGCCAAAGGCAGCAGGAGGGCGCCGAAGGCAGCAGGGCGCCGATGGCAGCAGCAGGGTGCCAGACAGTTGCCGAAGGCAGCAGCAAGGCACCAGGTGGGCGCCAAAGGCAGCAGCAGGGCGCATGGCGGGCGCGGAAAGCAGCAGGGGCGCGCGGCTGGACTACACCCAAAGCAATCGACAGTCAGTTGCCGCCGTGAGCCAGGTCAAAGCTGCTGCACAGAGGCTGGGGACATTAGGCCAGCAGCAGCGGTGCTAACCTAAAATTTGTTGCAGCGTGTGGCGCTGGTTGGTCCAACGTGGGGTCCGAAAGGCGAGACCCTAGGAGCTACCGTGGGGGGCAGGCTGACTAGGCCAATTGTTGCTGCGGGGTACTGTTGTGGCTGCTGGGCTGTGGTGCTGCTAGGCTGCAGTGCTGTTGGGCTGCGGTGCTGCTGTTGCAGTCGGCCAAGGCGGTTGGCTACCAGGACTGCATAGGGCTGACCAGGTAGGCCCAGTGTTCCGCGCTGGGAGTCGGGCTCACCAATGAGGTAGAAGGCCTTTTTGTTTCAATAGATGGAATGGCAGCAAAGATGTTGCACTGCATTGCGTGTATATTTATACAAGTGAAAACAGCACAAGATTATTGAGGGGCCGGGGAAGTGCACACATATGGCGTGGCATGATTGGCTATGCCAACCCCCCTGGCTTAGCAAGCTGGCTAGCGCAGTGCAGCACCACCCCACCTCAGCTAGACAGAGGTTGGCAGGGGGGGTTTCCAGTGCAGCTGCACGGTGCTGCTGGTTGCATAGTCTGGCCGCCACAATAAGCATTAAATATAAAGTATATGCTAACTTCAGTCTTCAGTTGCAGCTAATTAACAAGCAATAATATTGGGAAAAATGAGAAGAAGCTTTTGAATTAACCAAAGTACACAAAAAACATTTTTGCTATGTTTTTCAAAAAATCAAACTTAATATATATTCATTAGTCTAAAAATTATAATCATTCAAAATTGAAAAATGTGCAATTTTAAGATACGCTATCAAGTTCCAATAGCAAAAATGTCACAAAATTGGTGAATTTTTTGACCCTTGACAATATATATACAAAAAAGGTATAAAAACATATACTTTTATGTGTTGTAGAGTAAGCAAAAATATTTCAGAAAAAGCAATTAATTTTTAAATAGTAGCTATTTGAAACTTTAATTTTGCTCTTTTTTGATGTGCATTTTTCACTTTAAAATTCATATGCAAACCCCGAAAAATATACATTAAAAAGAAAAAAAACAATTTGCTAATCTTATATAGAACTGATTAGTCTTTAAAATAATACTAGACTCAACATTGTATGTTGAATAGCGAAAAAGATATGATAACAAAAACTGAAGAATTTAGTTTTCATACTTCCAATGGCAACAACCTATAATGTATTTCTAGTCTAGTCTAGTATTCTAAAAATGAGTTGTCTGTATATGGGTAAGCAATTGATTTCTGAAAAATTGGCTCAACCGATTTTCTTCAAACTTGCACCATTCAATCAAAAATTTTACCTGTGATGGTACATGTATCTTGGCTAAGAAATTTCTTAATCCTAAAAGGATTAAATATTCATAAAACATGCTTTTTTACATAGGTCAAGCAGCTCTTTTGACTTAAAATGCATTGTAAGAATGGTAGAGAAAAAACTGATTGATTGAATTCCTACTCTGATTAAGATTACATCACAACAAGTTGAAAACAGTGTTGAAGAAAAGCATGCAAGGCTTGATTGAGATTGCATAACCATATTGTATTTATTTATTATCTGTGTACTGACTGAGTTTTACTGACTTTTATTGTCTTGCTTTGTTAAAAATACAGTGTTGAAACATGGCACCTGACTTGATTGAAATTGTGTAACCATATTGCTAACTTAAATTGAGACTGGTATTGGCTGACTAAGGAATTGATTGTCATAAATTTTACTCTAGCAGACTTGCTGTAGGTATTGATTTAAAGGGGTCATAATTCATGTTATTGAAGTGACAAGAGATACCCTAGAGGCGAACAGACTAGACTGCTAAAGTAGCAACTTAGGTTCAAATCTTAGTAGTGCAAAATATTTTTTAATAAAAAAAGATTTTTTTGCTAAACAAAAAAGAAATACACTGTGAAACATAAAAGTGGCACCATGTAAAACATAAAAGAGATCCCATGTCAAACATAAAGAGTCACCATATACAAAACATAAAAGTGGCATATTAAGCATAAAAGTGGCACTATGTACAATATGAAAGAACCACTATGGCAAACATAAAAGAGCCACCATTTCAAACATAAAAGAAGGATCATGTGACACATAAAAGAGTCACTATCTCAAAAACTATTTTAAACAAAAGAATTGTCATGTCAAACATAAAAGAACCATTATGTCAAACATAAAAGAGCTGCCATGTCAAACATAAAAGTGCCACCATTTCAAACATAAAACAGGCACCATGTACAATATAAAAAAGCCACCATGTCAAACATAAAAGAGCCAGTATGTCAAATACTATTTAAACAAAAGAAGCGTCATGCCAAACATAAATGGGCCACCATGTCAAACAAAAAAGACACCATTTCAAACATAAAAGAGACACCATTTCAAACATAAAAGAACCACCATTTCAAACAAAAAAGAGCCACCATTTCAAATGTAAAATAATTGTCATGCCAAACATAAAGGAGCCACTATAAAGCTAAGGAACTTGTTGAATTAGCTACTTGCTATCTGAGGGATGCTTGCTATTGCTGGGATGCTTGCTATTGGAAGGATGCTTGCTAAGAGGGGGTTGCTAGCTATTTCTTTCTATCCAAGAAATATCTATCCCAGGATTTTTTCTATCCAGGGATGTTTGCTATCTAAGGGATGCTTGCTATCTGAGGGATGCTTGCTATCTGAGGGATGCTTGCTATATGGGTTTGCTTGCTATTGGGGGGATACTTGCTATCTGGGGGATGCTTGCTGTCTAGGGGATGCTTGCTATCTAGGAGATACTTGCTATCTGGGGGTGCTTACTGTCTAGGAGATGCTTGCTATCTGGGGTTGCTTGCAATTGGGGGATGCTTGCTATCTAGGGGATGCCTGCTATCTGGGATGTTTGCTATCTGGGGTTGCTTGCATTCAGGGGATGTTTGCTGTCTAGGGGATGCTTGCTATCTGGGGTTGCTTGCTATTGGGGGGATGCTTGCTGTCTGGGGGATACTTGCTGTCTGGGGGAGGGGGATGCTTGCTATCTGGGTAGATGCTTGCTATTGGGGGATGCTTGCTATCTGGGAGGGGGGGATGCTTGCTATTGGGGGATGCTTGCTATCTGGGGGATGTTTGCTATCTGGGGATGCTTGCTATCTTGTGGGGTGGGCGATGCTTGCCACCTGGGGAATACTTTTGACTTAGGGGGAATGCCTATTATATTTGTGAAAGCTTTATTTTGTTGTGTACTTTTATTACTTTTAGACAAGAGATTCAAAGCAGGCATCTTTGTCCATGACAATTTTACTTAAATATAAGATGATCTATAAACCAAAAAAGGAATCAGTTTTCAAGAAAATGTGTTTCTTTAATGGATTTGCATGAATAATTTTTGCTCTTTACTTATTTGGTGCCCTGAAAGGAGGCACTAGATTGCTAGTTTCCTATCTAAAAAACAAATTTTTTTTGGACAAAAAATGCTATAACTTTTTTATTACTCAACCAAAATTAATAAGTGAAGCCATTTTGTGATGTTGTTATTGTCCTCTATCAGATGCATATCTAAAAAGAAATAAATTTGAAAGTTTCAAAATCTCACTGGAGTCCCTATTGTCTTAGAGAAAAAACTTAAAAAATTATCTACCTTTAATATTAGGTTATGATGATAAAATATTGTCATCTTTTGTTATGTAAAAAAGGCTTTTTAAAAATTGTGACACCCTTAATATATTAGCTTTTCCTTTTTATATTTTCAAATTTGGAAAAATGGGACTTATTCAAATTATTGAATTTTAGTAGGTATATAACTAAATTATTTGCCATAGTTTGGAAGACAACATGCCCTATTGGAATAAGTTTCCAAAACCCGCAGACACGCAACATGGGTGCCAAAATTGTGCCTTCAAAAGGACAACGCAACACCAAATTTTGTTGATGGGGGGGGGGGCGACGCGACACCAATGTCTGTTGACTGAATGACCGGGGGGGAAAGCATTCACTTAAATTGACAATTCTCGTTCTGCTGTTCACTCCCAAGACCATGAGGCAGGGGATGAGAGTATTCCTTTCAATTTCATAATAAAAGAAATGAAATTTAATGACAATAAAAAGTAAAACAACAAAGATTCAGCAGTTAGAATAATAGTGCATGCATTGTAACTAACAAGTATTACTTGTTACTTGTTTTTCATAATTCATAGCAGGCTAGCAGCTGGACTAGCGATCACTTCATCTGAGTTCAGTTCACTCAATTCTTAATGTTTGTCATTAGCGAAAAAATGTCAGAATCAAAACTAGAGAACGAGAAACTTTAACTTCAAGTCCGCAATAGCAAATATTATCTATTCACATGTTACATTGTAAATGACTTAAAAGTAAGTTGAAACAAAAAAGAAGAGGATAAAATGAAAAATGACAAGAAGCTCATCTCTTGACATAATGACATTTATGTTAATGAAGACCTGGATACAGTTTCTGACTGTATGTTCATTAATTGTGGCAACTGACAACTGCAACAGTGTTGCGACACTACCAAACAAAACCATGGTCTCTGCAATGGCGACGCGACACCAGCTACTTGATGACTCCATCACGACGTGATACTGAAAAATTTTGTAAAACAGGACAGACACATCTGCGATTTGTCAGCTTATTCCAATAGGGGCAACATGTATACCAAGATTTTTCAATGTACAAGGGCTATCCAAAAAGTAGTGTTACTTTTCACTATATCTTTTGTTCTACTGATCCAAAAAGTATTATTTTGCACAGATTTATAGCAGCCACTCTTTTCTTTATGTTCCCAAAAAAATTGGTAGTTATCCCCAAAAAACCTGAAATTATTACTTCTAATCCTGCAAAACAGATTGCATTCATCTCTTAGTAGCCCCATATTTTTATCCCCTTTGCAGTCTACAATTTTCATTAACATTGAGCATTTATCCTCTTAGTGACCTAGTATCAAGTATTGTCCCCTTAGCAAACTACAATAATTCCTTAGTAGTCCCCTCAACAACCGTTATTGTCCATTCAAAACTTTATTGTTTGTTATCCTCCTCAGAAGTCTGTCATTATCCTCCAAGCAGTCTATAGTTACCCCTCGAGTAGTTTGCTGCTTTACACTCAAGTCTAGAGAAACACCTTGGATTTTTTAGTTTGCC
>NIVC01005154.1:0-24589 GCA_002269645.1 Macrostomum lignano | reverse complement strand
AAACTGCAGTAGAGCTCTGGGTCTGCGGATCATGACGCCGTCTTGTCGAATTGGCGATCGCCAGGTGCCACTGAGCTTCTGCCGCAGCCAGGATGAGGGCCCCCCTGGAAGAGCGTTCAGTGCGACCGGTCTAATCGGGTTAGACGATCTCAGGCGGCGCCCCGGGTACTTGGTAAGTGAATTTTGTGCATCTTGTTTCAGTTGCTATTGCTTTTTCTCTTGTGCGTTTAAGGTTTGAAGCTCCGGCAGATGCAGGGTTTTGAAGCTTTAGCACAGTCACTTTGAAATTCAGTAGCTACTGAAGCCTTGTCCACACCACAGGCTACGAGCCTGTCTTCAGGAGACTGGAGGGTTCAGCGGTGTGCAATCGATGCTGTCCAACACGGCGAAGACCGCCCGGCATGCCTTTGGCTACTTGCCAAACGACGGTAGTTGCGCCCCCTACGAATACTCGGTTATTGGTAACGGGCTCAGCAAATCGCTTTGACACGCAAGAGATGTGCGAGAAGAACTGCTTGGACCGATTCAAAAGTAAGATTGACTTCAGGGGTCTTGAAAACACTGTTAAATTATAATTTGACTGTTAGTGCAATTTCTCGTCAACCTACGAGCATGACATGTGCATTGCTTGCGAAGACTGCAGGTTCGTGCTAAGTCAACTAGTGAACCATTCGAACCAGAGAAAGTTTGCTAAGTCCTCTCTTCTATCTCTCAGAGGATTTGAACTCGCGCTGCACAATGACCAGCGCAGCTCAGGCCTGCTTGGACTTCTCAGCAGAGACGACAGACCGGGGCAGCGTCCAGCACTACCGCTACTCGGCCAAGATAGGCGCCTGTCTGCCCGTTGCTCTCAAGGAAAGCCTGGAGTGTCGAAGCCTCGTTGGAAAAGTCAGCTTCTTTGTGGATAGAGTCACCTGCAGCGAGACTTGCGTCAGTCAGGCCACGGACAGCATTGTGCAGGGTGAGTGCGTGGCTGGTGGCCTGGGACAGCATTGTGGCATTTTTTATGTTTGTTCCTAGCAAGCTGTTGTACATGTAAACTGCTGCATGTTTAACATAAATAACTAAAGTTATCAACTGAAGCTACTCGTAAATCGAACAAATCTGTCCGTCTCAGACCGCTGTTACGCATCCTTCGACGTGGACTCGGACGCGAGGCACTGCGAGTTCCCGAGGGACATGTACTTTTACAGTGAACAGCACAGGGCGTGTATTCGCCGCACAGTCTGCCCGAACGACTCGCTGGCTGGCAACAGCTTCGGCAGCCTGGATGAATGCAGACAGCACTGCATGCCCGAGTCGCTGGCCGGTGAGGGTTTTGGGGTGCCAGCTTGGAGTCTCCTAAATCAGGGCGACAAAAATTTTAGGACTTTATTGCACCTTAGTTACACAGAGAATGTATTTTCTGGATAGATGTCGTTACATTTAGACCGAGGGATTTTAGCTGAGAAGTTGCTTTGGCCTTCATTCATGCCGAGGTTCGGACGATCGTCTTGCGACCTGGCCTTTATTGTTGCGTTCATTGCTGTTTGCATTCCTAGCTCGGATTGCTGAGGTCGTGCAGTTCATTCATGTTGGTTCTGGGACAGAATTGTTTTGAGGTGATTTTACCCGAATCGGTGACGGTGGGTCGACATGAGGCGCTGATAGTATAGACATTTAAAAGGGTTTATTTGTTTAAATAAAGAACAAGGCAGTTGCTATGCGTCAGTGTATTCTTAGTAGACAGTTTTCATTCGATATTCAACCGGCAGACGTGTGCAGCCTGCCCATGGATGAAGGCTCCTGCCAGGAGAGTCACGTCCGTTTCTTCTACGATGCAAATGAGCGCACCTGTCGCGAATTCGTCTACAGCGGTTGCCAGGGCAACCGGAACCGCTTCCTCGGATTGATGGACTGCGAGCGAATCTGCGGCAGCACCGCGGGATCTGGCGCTCAACAAGCCGCGGCGCGCAGCGGCGGCCCACTGGAGTCCAGCAGCCGCCGCCATTCTAGCCGGTGGGTCGGCGGCCCGGCGCCGCTGCTGCTGCCAGAGTCCAACTTCAGCAGCGTCTGCCAGCTGCCACCATCCGCTGGCTCCTGCCCGATGTCTGACCTTGTGAGGCTGACCCGCTACTTCTTCGATGAAAGGACCGGCCAATGTCGGACATTTAAATTCACCGGCTGCGGAGGCAACGCAAACAACTTCGAGACTGAAGAGGACTGTCACTATGCGTGCCTGAATTTCAGTGAGCTGATGGAGTTGGTGATGCTGTTGGACATTTTTGGAGCAGTAGTAGTAATACTATTACAGTAGTTAGTGCATTGGAGTTTACATGCTCAGTGTGAAATTTTCAGCCAAGAAGAGACTGAATTGCAAAGAGCAGTAGCTGTAGCAGTAGCTGTAGCTGTAGCTGTAGCTGTAGCTGTAGCTGTAGCTGTAGCTGTAGCTGTAGCTGTAGCTGTAGCGGTAGCTGTAGTAATAGCTGTAGCAGTAGCTGTAGCAGTAGCTGTAGCTGTAGCTGTAGCTGTAGCTGTAGCTGTAGCGGTAGCTGTAGTAATAGCTGTAGCAGTAGCTGTAGCTGTAGCTGTAGCTGTAGCTGTAGCAGTAGCTGTAGCTGTAGCGGTAGCAGTAGCTGTAGCAGTAGCTATAGCTGTAGCTGTAGCTGTAGCAGTAGCTGTAGTAATAGCTGTAGCAGTAGCTGTAGCTGTAGCTGTAGCAGTAGCTGTAGCTGTAGCTGTAGCTGTAGCTGTAGCAGTAGCTGTAGCAGTAGCAGTAGCTGTAGCTGTAGCAGTAGCTGTAGCAATAGCAGTAGCTATAAGAATGCTTACTATTTTTTTGCAGGAGCATCTCAGCCGTCTTGCCAACGGCCGCCAGGCTGCATCGACAACGATAATCCAAACGTCCAGATGGTCACCCGCTGGCAGCTTGGCGATCCAACTTCAGACTGCGAAGAGGTGTCCGTCGCGGCTGTCTGCGCCGCTCGACATTCTCAGCAGCTATTCGCTAACCGTAGGGACTGCCACCAGCGCCGGGCCCTGTGCTCTGGCCGATCGGCCTCGGTGGACATGCTGCAGGACCGCTGCCAGCTGCCGCCAACGCTGCCCTCCCAGAAGTCGTCGCACGCATCCTCAGCCTACGTCAGCTATTTTTTCGACGCAAGCGACGTCACCTGCCGCGATTCGGTGGTGCGCGGCGTAGGCCGCAAAGGCATGAACTTCTTCGTGACCTGGTCGGACTGCAAGAGGCACTGCTACCCAGAGCTTCGGCAGCGCGTCTGCTACCTGGCGCCCGACCCGGGGCCGTGCGGCGAGTCGCTTCTGCGGTTCAGCTACGATCCAGACACAGGCAGCTGCCAGGAGATGCGCTACAGCGGCTGCCTGGGCAATCGAAACCGCTTCTGAGCCTGGCCGAGTGCCGCAATGTGTGCGAGACACCGCTGTTAAATGACCCGTGCCTCCACCCTGTCTCGGAAGGTCGCCTGTGCGGCGGTCCCAATCCACTGCTGGCCCAGTCGTGGCGGTACTACTACAACTACGACACCAAGCAGTGCAGCCGCTTCCTGTACAACGGCTGTGGTGGAAACCCCAACAGGTTCGGCAGCTACCGGGAGTGCCAGGCCAGGTGCGCACCCGAGGCCGACACGCAAGCGATTCAAACTGCAGGCGCAGCGGCTTCGGCTCAGAGGGCTAAACGATCTATCATTCAAAATCAAGCGGCACTGCCGAAAACTTGGAATCCGGAAATTTGTCATTCCGATATTGGCGATGAGGCTCCAGCACCCGGCCGAAGTACTCGTAGTGTCTGTCCCACAGAGCTCCAGCGCGACGTCTACAGCTTCAGCGCCGCCAGCCGGATGTGCAAACGCGTGCTGGGTAGAAAATTCTGCTCGGCCGGCAACTCCACGCTCCGGGGCAATGCTTTCTTGAGTCTCAGCGACTGTGAGAATCTCTGCCCTGTAGAGAGCAAACGTGAGCATAGCCTTGATATTTTTCTCAGGAAGTAAATTGGCCCGTAAGTTTTAGCCATATCGAGAATCGCATATTTTTCAGAATGCAACCCGAGGCTGGACGAGTGCCCGGCAGACTGTCCCTACGGCAGACACCGGCGATTCACCCTGCCGAGTCCGGCTGCCGCGTCTGCCGCTGCCACGATCCGTGCGCCGCTGCGGGTCGCTGTGGGCCGTTGGAGCGGTGCAGGGTGCACTGCAGTGGCTTGCAGTGCGCTGAGATGAATGTCACCTGCGAGACCTGTAAATAATTCCTACTTTTATAGCTCAGGATGGTCCTTAGTGAGGTCGCTAGCCAGTGGAATATTAATGTCAGGGACGGATTAGCATGTCTAGCATGCTAGCGGTAATCCTATAGTGTTTAAAACGCAATATCCTCTACTTGCAGCTCGCACTGCATCCCCTCGCGTTGACTCGAAGGACGAAGGATCGTCCGAGTTCGTGACAGCAATCGAAGGACAGCCGGTTCGATTGGCCTGCCGCCGCGCAGTTCGTCTCGGGACAGAGCCGCAGTCTGAGACTTCGGTGGCAGCCGTCGTATGGAAAAAAGACGGGTGCGTTTTTGGAAAGCGCGTACAGATGAGTTGTGTTCGAAAATTTCACCAGCTGTAAGCGTAAAATAGGAGCGCATGATATCTCCATTGCAATCGTTGGAAAAAGTCGCCAAGAAGGCTTAGCGGAACGGCCGGAGGCAGAGAGAAGAAGAAGCAACAATTGCAGAGCACGAAGAAATATCCTACCGCCCTGTATAAGCAACATACCAAACGCGAGTATTAGAGCGTGTTCCTTCTATTTCGTGCACAGCACGCTTTTAAAACCGTAAACCTTAAATGTGAAGCGCGGTTCAAAACTTTCTACAAAACACCATCCTGTATTTGCTGATTATCGCAGGATTTCAATCGGACTCGACGATCGAGTCAGTCTTGACGACGACAATCAGCCGTCTGACCCGCCTGGTAGCGCCCTGTGGTTCGCTCACGCCGAGCTCTCTGATTCTGGCGCCTATCGTTGTCATGGTAACGGTGACCTCGTATTCAACACCGTCCGACTAAGCGTGCTGTCTCCGGCCAGAATCAATGGAGTGACGACTTCCGGCCTGCCGTTGACGAGTCGGAACCAGACTGCACTGCTGGTGTGCGAGGTCCGGGGCCAGCCGCCGCCCACGGTGCGGTGGTTCCGATACGACCAGCTCCAGCTGGGGCCCCTGGCTGAGGTACTACTTTAGAAGAGGGTCAACGATTTATTAAAAGTGGGAAATGTCCCTTAATAAGTATTTCTCGAGTATTTATTCCCGTATACGCTCGTAATTCAAGTTCTTTGAGTATTTCAGTGAGCTTAGATTTTGTATATAAAGAATACTGCAGTCTTGAGAAACATACGAGTATAGGTTTTGCCATTACGTCATTACGAGCGTAAAGAGGCATTATATCAAAGGTTTTGAATTTTATAAGGCCGCAGTTATTAAATTTTCGTTGCTTAATGCTACTGCAAGGGAACTTCGTTGATAACTTGTTTATCCTTACAAAAGTTGTCCTTGAGCAGGGCACACCACAGAATATACATATTCTGTGGGGCACACTGACAAGAGCAAACATACGACATCTTTTAATTTTGTCTTCTTAAGCCCTAACATTAACAACCCTATTCCAAACCCTGATACTAGTAACCATAAACGTAACAACCCCAGCCTTAACCCGAAAAATTGACCTGGTTTCTAGGTGAACTGATAGTGAACTGACCCAATCGGAGTGGTCCAAATCTTTTTAAGCTCCTAAATAACGTATTTACGGTGGTTTGGTTTGGGTTTATTTTATCCTGTCTAGATCCGGGTCGAGTCAAAAACATCCGGTCGAAAAATTCGGGTTAATATTTTCCAAGGTTGTGGAAAGAATCTCACTCATCCTTATTGTCATCCTCATTGCGACGCGCAGGGTGCCAGGCTGCGCCTAACAGCTCAACCGGGCGCCGAGGGCGTGTACCTCTGCCAGGCTGGCAACAGCATCGGCCAGCCGGACTCTCGCACTGTCCTAGTCCAGTACCGCGAACCCCTCTCCGGCGCGGTGGCCATGGCAGCCGCCAGCACTGAGTCCACTTCGGTTGAGCTCTCCGTCGGTGACTCACTCCTGTTGACCTGTGCGTCCCTTGGTGGGCACCCGGCGCCGTACTGGACGTTCTGGTACAAGGAGGTGCTGGGCGACCGCAGCCGACGCCGATTGGCGCTTCAGGCCCGCTACATCTGGCGGCTCTGCGTCGCGAGGACGCCGGGCGGTACTTCTGCCGCCTAGGCAACGGGCTGGAGACGGCCGAGTCCAACCGCGTCAATGTAACTGTTCTGTCTAGTAAGCATTGAGCTATCAGGTTATTGACATCGGGATTTTGAATCCATGGAGTGCCTGTTTGAAAGTGTTACGCAACTACTACTATGTATACTACGAGCGTATGACTGCAAATGTGACTAACATATAGGGGTCATTAAAAATTCTCGAGACCGATGCAATCACCGTTTCAAACATGATCCAATTTGCAGAGTGTCAACCAAGTCGATGCCAGCTGAAGTGCCGCTACGGCTACGTGAATGACGCCAATGGCTGCCCAACGTGCGACTGCGTGTCACCCTGCGGCGCTGATGGCGAAGGTAGTGGCGTCTGCCCCGATGGTCAGATCTGCAAGGCAGTCTGCCCCAGCTCCAGCATCAACTGCAGCAACTTTGTCATTCGATGCATTGCAGGTAATTTCAGGTGGAAGAGCTGAAGTACTAAACCAAAGATACAACAACTTTTCCATTACGGGTGTTATAAGTACAACTTAAAAATGAGCTCGAGCTGATTGGAAGTTGGCCTCTGGTGCACTGCGTGTAGCCTAGGATGGAGAGCGAGCGGCCTCTTTGATGTAGCATCGCTAGGATGGAGACTCGGAAAGGCGGTTTCTTTGATGTAATTCAACTAGGATGGAGCAGCGGCCTTTTGAATTTAGAAAAAAAAAATAGAACCAAATTTCTAGAGCCTAAAGTGACTACTATCAACTACACCCACCCACATTTGACAGTAACCGCTAGCTCGAACTCGACGGACAGAACTGGCTTATTGGTGCAACTGAAGAGGTGATGCAATCTGCTGTGAAGTCACTTTTTACTGTAAAAGCTAATTTCATCGCGCATATAAATAATTTCTTAGACAGCTTGCAATTTTTTAAGAAATTAAAATTTCCGTCTTTGTACATTCTTTTCTATTCTCTATCCCTATATAGCTGAGGCAATTCACACAGATGTACATCCGAGTCCTTACAACTGTACACTGGAAGCCTAAGAAATCGATAAAGGGGTGACGGGGCGGGCGGGGTTACCCTGACGCCAGTGTGTTGAAGAGAGCAGCGAACTGTTTACAATCTGGCCTGGGGTAAGGGGGTTGCTTATGTCGTATTAAAATTAGCACTGGGACTAAGAATGGTTTAAAGTTATCCTTTGTCTAGATTTTTGATAAGAAACTAATGAGCTATCCTGAAACATTTATACCATAGCCAAACTTGACGCTTAATGCATATTTGGCTCAAAATATCTCTTTAAGCCATGGATACTTTCATAATCAGCCCTAACCTAATCAAATAACGCATTGATTCTACTCTGCAAGCCTTTTTACTATCCGTGCCGGATTTTGAAATACCTCTATTTGTTTGGTAGCGCTGGATTTTACACGCTATTTTCAAACTATTAGCATACTGCAATTCCTTTCCTATATCTATTGTTTACTAGCTATTCTGCCAATATCTGCGATACAATACTTAGATATTACCACAAATTCTAGAACAACTAGATATGCCACTCGCGAAATGCGTTCATCTACTCTATCAAGACGCAAAATTAACGTTTTTGCTTTGAAATTTGAACTTTGTAGCTTGGCTTCCCTCTTGCCCGCTTGTACGTCTGACTTTGACAGCCAAACCAAACTCTCTCCCTAATTCAATCTCATTGGCTGAGCTAGATTGGGCCTGCCCCATACATAAAGCTGGGTTTCGTCCGTCTAACTTTGACCTCTCTCCTCTCTGGGCTCTCATTGGCTGGGCTAGATTAGGCCTGCCTCTAGACTGAGTTTCGTCCGACTTGCGTTCACTTGTGTACACCGAGATAAATGCTGTTTTTCATTCTCAATCTCATCTGTTCCTGAGGCCAAGACCGGCCGAGGAAGAAAAGGAAATTTTAGGTGCCGCATCAAATTTAAGTGACAATGCGCAGACAAACCACTGAAGAAAGAGTAGAGACGCTATTCTTTTTCACAACTTCAAATTCGAGTGACACATCTAGTTTATCTAGATAGTCTAGTTAGTATGTACTGCTAATATTTATAATTTGTTTATGCTATACAGCCTATTGCTGAATCGTAGAAATCATTTTTTTGAAGCAATATCAACTGCATGTACGTAATTTCCCATGCTTTTAACAATTAATAAATACCAGCGATTGAAATTTGATTTAGCCAAATAGAAATTGCTTATATTTATTTATTTGTTCTGTTTTAAATCATTTACATTACGTTTAATGTATTCGCAGGGTTCATACCGGTATTTACACAGAATTTATGTAAACAACGCTTGTAATGCATTAAAAATGATTGAGATCCGGGGAAAATACTCCTCGACATTTGACTGCTACAAATTGCTGCCGATCGAAGCTAACCCTTTACATTTAAACCTAGCCCTAGCCCTAGCCCTAACCCTAATTCCAGGGGTCGGCAAACTTTTTTACCTCAAGGCCCAGATAATTAGAAACCAGCTCATGGCTGCGGGTCGAGAGCAGAGCAGAGTCGAGAGATGGGATAAGAGAAAAGGCAAAAGATAAGAGGAGAGAAGAGGAGAGAAGAGGGGAAAGAGGAGGGAGAGAGAGGGGAGAAGAGAGAGAGAGAGAGAGAGAGAGTGAGTGAGAGAGAGAGAGAGAGAGAGAGAGAGAGAGAGAGGGGAGAGAGAGAGAGAGAGAGAGTGAGAGAGAGAGAGAGAGAGAGAGAGAGGGAGAGAGAGAGAGAGAGAGAGAGAGAGAGAGAGAGAGAGAGAGAGAGAGAGAGAGAGAGAGAGAGAGAGAGCTGAAAGTAGACACAAACCTTGTGAAGTTTCAAAAGACCCGAGGACCGGATGAAGAGGCTTAAAGGGCCGCATGTGACCCGCGGGTTGGAATTTACCGACTCCTGTCCTAACCCTAAGACATACATTCACATGGAGCAGCATGCTTATTAGAACCGAATATTATATCGATAATGCTATCTTCAAACAACAGACGTGTCCCAAAAATGGGATAAAACTTGGTCCGCTAACCATGAGCAAGCAGTTTTTTGCCTGATAACAGACATGTAAGCAGAGCTGTAAAACTTTCCGTTAGCGCAGTATTTATGTGTACATGGGATTTTACAAGAGCACTGCAGAGTGACAGTTTATCTGGAAGTTTTCGGCGATCAGCAGCCGCAGTCGCAGCAGCACGACTCCTCGTGCCCGTCCCTGATGCAGCATTCATCAGGAGCTGTACGATTGAAGCAGAAATTACATTCGCAGCAGCAGAAGCATTCGTTGCTGCAGCAGGCGTGCCAGCTCGAGTGCCACAGAGGCGGATGAAGGACCAGATCCTGCTGCAGCAGGCGCTGGTGCAGGAACTCGTGCAGCTGCCTCATCTCACAAAAGCATGTCGCAGCTGCTGCATTCGAAGCTGCAGCAGCGATCGGCATCGGAACCGGCTGTCCTGACGGAGTCCAGCCGCTCTTGCCGCCGACTTCCTGCAGCAGATTTCTTGCTGGTGCTTGTAGCAGCAGCAGCAGAAGAAACATGAGCAGCATCTGGGACCGTTGAATATCGCTGCAGTCTGTCGAATGAGACCTTCGAGGTCAGCAGTGGGAAGTTTGCTGTGCGATTCGATAACAATTAATTTAGTGACATGCACACGTGTACTTGAAATTTGAAATATTGCGTATATCTTGGTTGTCTTTGGACTTCTGGTCTCTCACTACTAAGGCTCTATAATTGCTCGTAACTTCAATTACCGATGTGAGAGCCAAGTAACTGAGGCGGCGGATTCGACTGACTTTTCCTGATGATTCAATCACTTGATATTAACTTACCGTTGTATTTGATGTTCACAAACTCGAGATGTTTGTCTTACAAGGAATAAAATATAAGAAAGATGCTCCGGGTAAGAACAGAAGGTTCAGTCTATTGTAGGGAAAGGATTGGCTGTCGGTTTATCAGTTTTGGTAATTAGATTTGAGTACTAACTGTTTCAATCAAAAGTGACTCTTAAACAGCGAATGAGTTGGGAGATGAGAAGGTGAGCTAGCAGAGAGCTAGAAGACTGGGAGGCGATCGAGCTTCTTGCTTGGTTTTAACCTTTTTTTACAGCATTTTTCAGTCTTTCGCATTAGGTGGTACTGTACATGACTAATATTTCAATTGCTGAGATTGGGGTCGTGTCCTCAGCTTTTGTCAAGGACTACTTAAGTAGGATGGGAAATCTCGTTTTTGGAAAAATTTTTGAAGGCTGGTTTTCCGAAAAAATACACTACGGAGATAGGAAGTTTTTTTAGCACAAAAATTGTTATTGCTTTTGATGTGAGGCAGATCCAATGTTCATTTTTTGATATGTTGTGCCTGCTGAGCCGCGCCATTTTAATGGTTTTTAGGCACAGGACATGCGCAATTGTTCGTATAGGATCAAAAATTAACATAGAATCCTAATTTTCTGAACGAAAAGCTTTATAAATATCAATAAAACTATAAGAAAGGCACATCATTTCAAAAAATGAACACTGGGTCTGCCTCCTATCTAAAGCAATAACAATTTTTGTGCTGAAAAAAAGCTTCCTATCTCCGTAGTGTATTGTTCGGCGAACAGTTGCCTTTACCAATCTCGATTGCACAGTCACAATATTGGTCAGGGGCTGGCTGTGACCGGATGCACATCACACAGCTAGAAAGTTGTTTGACAAACTCGATTCACATTAATTTGGGACTACATGTAAATTGGAATCTCGGCTTGTGCAATAAACAGCTAGTGAAGTGTACATGCCTAGCTAACGATAAATAAAGTTAGGGCCGCGCTGTACACTCCTGTGAGAGTGTGTGCCTGTGCGTATGACTGCGTACGGCGCGCTTGTGTGCCTGCTCAGGGGAGTCGGCGGAATGCAGGGGCAGCAATGCCTCCTCGCCAGTTGTCACAATGTCGCTTAAATTAAGTGCGCCAGGGTGTGCAAAGGCCCTGCCTCTAATCTAGAAAAATGACCAGTAGTTTATGAAACTGGCCCAGGTCCTCAGTTTTCGCGCAGAAATCCAAAGTTTTTGTGGGCGTGCGATTCGAACCCAGTTGCCTGTACATACTCCAGTTGACGCGTTGAGTCGGATGCATAGATCTCTACAGTATGTTCACTGAGCAGCTGACTGCATGCAATAAGGAAGACGAATATATAGGCCAAGAATGTCTTCCGTCACCTGCAGAGCGATGTGATAACCTCCTACGCATGCACCTAGGCATTCGCATGCTACATGTACATGTACGCTTCAATTTCCAAGCACCTAAAGGAGCAACAACCAATCAATCAAAGCTTTTTACCCTCATTCCGTGCAATTCAACGTCCGGCGCCTGCGCCTCGGTCTGCTGTGCCGAGCTGCGCTGCCGGCACATGCTACTACTGCTCCGCATCGGGGTTGAGTAGTGCAAACCGGTTTTCGCCTTCGATTTCTGATTGGATGTCATTTCTGACATATTGTTGGCTTGTGGCAATGCTGTGGGAGGAAGCAGCCTGGCAGGGTATTTATGCCGGAGGCTGTTTCGCACCAGCAAGCCAACTAATGCAAGACAGGAAGTCCTGTCGAATCCAACCGCTTGTCTTGGCTGAACTAATTGACCTGTTCGAATAAGTGAACCGAAATTCCAGTCAAAAAGGCCGTCACTTTTGTTAAACAAATTTATAATAATGCGCGCTTCTGTGGGTAAGGAAATTGCAGAAGCGCCGATGCTCATTAATATATTTATTTTGTTCCGAGAGACATTGGCAGCCATTAACAAGGGCTTAACAAAACAATCACGACAAGAGTTCCGAAAATTCACTGACAAATATTACACAGCAAAAAAACAAACAGCGCTACAATGAATGAGCGAACCATCCAAATATGTAACATTTATTAAGTTAAACTGTGAATTGTCAATTTTATTTTGGGTTCTTTGTGGTGGCTAACAACGTGAAAGATGGCAGGGTTTCAATGCAGGTCAAGGGATAGAGCGGTGGCCTGAAGGGTTGGGGAGGTGGGTAGAGCAGTGGCCTACACTGAAGGGTTGGGGGGGGGTAGAGCGGTGGCCTACACTGAAGGGTTGGGGGTGGGGGGTAGAGCGGTGGCCTACACTGAAGGGTTGGGGGGGGGGTAGAGCGGTGGCCTACACTGAAGGGTTTGGGGGGGGTAGAGCGGTGGCCCACACTGAAGGGTTGGGGGGGTAGAGAGGTGGCCTACACTGAAGGGTTGGGGGGTAGAGAGGTGGCCTACACTGAAGGGTTTGGGGGGGTAGAGCGGTGGCCCACCCTGAAGGGTTGGGGGGGGGGTAGAGCGGTGGCCTACACTGAAGGGTTGGGGGTAGAGAGGTGGCCTACACTGAAGGGTTTGGGGGGGTAGAGCGGTGGCCCACCCTGAAGGGTTGGGGGGGGGGGTAGAGCGGTGGCCTACACTGAAGGGTTGGGGGGGGGTAGAGCGGTGGCCTACACTGAAGGGTTTGGGGGGGGGTAGAGCGGTGGCCCACCCTGAAGGGTTGGGGGGGGGGTAGAGCGGTGGCCCACACTGAAGGGTTGGGGGGTGGAGCGGTGGCCTACACTGAAGGGTTGGGGGGGTGGAGCGGTGGCCCACACTGAAGGGTTGGGGAGTAGAATTAACCCACAAAAGTACATGGCTGTCCAATCATTGTACTAAGATGCTCTGCCCCACCAGCAAGTGTCGTGTGAGGTTAGATCGTTCGCTTCAAATAAAATATTATTTTTACACTGATTTGAAGACCTGTGCGCATAAAAGTGCAGTTTAAAATCTGGCTACAGCGGCAGAAGATGAAAGCCAAGGAAGCTGAGATTTAGCTAGTCCGATAAATCTTAGCAAGCTTCGAGCGTTAATCTGCAATAAAGCCGAGCAAATTCCGTTTAATGTGACTTAGCCGACCAGAATGGCTTTAGCATTCCGAGAAGAAACGAAGAGAGATTAATCAACTGCTGATCGAAGTTTTACAGATAAAAATGAGATAATCACAAGTATGCAAAGCGAACAGAGCATGAATGCGCGCGAGGCATTCTGTAGAAAATGATTGGCAATCCAGCGTCACGTGACACGCGCGGACAGCATATTGCACGGGTTGGTAAATAATTTTCGGAAAGCCTGTGGGATGAGAAAGCTATGCTAGATTGCAAAAATTGAATAGAAGAACATAATGTACTTTTAAGTCCTATTAAAAGCCACAGCTCTTATGCAGCTCTACAGACGAATCTATACGTAAAGATTCCATTTATAAAATTACTTTTCGATACATATCGGCAGCAGAGTTCACGCAAACAAAACAAATAACCGTATGAAAATTACTAAATAAACAGACTGACTGTGCCATGAATACGAAAGCTGGAACATAAATCTTAATAAAAATCTTAATAAAAAAATAATTTTTTGCTACTGGCGCGGACTGCGCGGAGGTCCCAAGTTCGATAGCCCGGCAGCCAAGGAGCCGGAAACCGACGACGGCATCGAAGGCGGCACCGAGCGACGCATCGACTTGGCGGCCCGGCGAGACGACATTCGCAATCGCTGAGCGACAGACAGATCGAAGTCTGCGGATTTCCGTACGAATCAATTGTGATTTTTTAGTTGATTTCACTCATTTGCATAACATATTGCACGGTCATATTGATTTGTACTACTAGTAGTAGACAAATTCTGCGCGTGCAGTAATTTTCCTACTGGGCCAGTCAAGACACTGCTGAATTTGCCAATCTATTTAGTAATACAACACGCAAAGCTGACATGCGGCATGAGTGGCCAACAGGCACAGAATGCAAGACATTGACAGTCTTTTTAAACACAACATTTATAAATTGCATTTCATAAACATACAACTAAAAAACAACACAAAACTAGGCAACAAGGATATAAAATAAACAATAAATGAACAACACCAACATGCTGTCTCCTGTGAAATCTCACTAAACTGCCTACTCAGGCTAGTAGTAGTATAGGCAAACTAGTGAGCTTATTTCTAAATTTGAATTGTTTTTAATGACGTCATCATTCTCTAAATTTGGCACAACTGCAGGACATCATGCTGGAAGTAAAAGCTTTTATTATATTACACTAACTTGTTGTTTAGAAAGATTTACCAAACGCGCAGCTCAAAGTCCAGCTACAACAGAGAAGGGAAATTATTACATAAATAGCATTTTAGTTAAACATTTTAGCTAGCTAGCAGCTTTGCTAAGAACTCAAGTAGTCTGCGTCGCAATTTGTCGTTATTTTTTTAGCCAAAAACAAAAAACAAACCGAGTAAAGCTTGAAAAACCGAAAGACAGGCCGCCAAGCCCTGCTAGCAGCTTATTGCTTTCTACTACTAAAAGTAGGCATTCTACTTAATTCTATAATTATAGAGCTGTTTGAGAGGAAATATTCGCCAGAGGCAAAGGTAAAACTGTAAATTGTACAACACCGATAGAGAATAAATAGAGCTGCAAGGACAACCGCTGGTAAAAGATAAATGCTGCTTTAAAAAGTCATTACTAAGATTATAAGGCCAGTTTTCAGCACCTCACAGGCTCTGATCATGCGATGTGCCATCAAAAGCAGGACAGGAGTCATTAAGGTTTTTGGGACACCTGTTAGTCTTGTAACTTTGCTTTGTTGCCAGGGGCGTCGCCATGGATTTTATGGGGGGGGGCAAAGCCAAGCAAAGCCAAGAATTTTTCATGTACATGTACATTACTATAAGTAATATGAGTATTCTATATTATACATTTAGTATAGGTGGACTAGCGCACAGCAACCCTTGGGGGGGGGGTGGGCCTGAATGCATTTATAAGACAATCATTTTGGCGCCACAGGCACTTATTTTAACGCCGCAGGCACTCATTTTGGCGCCGCAGGCACTCATTTTGGCGCCGCAGGAACTCATTTTGGCGCCATATGCACTCATTTTAGCGCCACAGGCACTCATTTTAACGCCACAGGCACTCATTTTAGCGCCACAGGCACTCATTTTAACGCGGCAGGCACTCATTTTGGCGCCGCAGGCACTCATTTTGGCGCCATATGCACTCATTTTAGCGCCACAGGTACTCATTTTAACGCGGCAGGCACTCATTTTAGCGCCACAGGCACTCATTTTGGCGTTATATGCACTCATTTTAGCGCCACAGGTACTCATTTTAACGCGGCAGGCACTCATTTTAGCGTCACAGGCGGTATGTTTCGTCGCCCTGAAGCAAAATGATTGATTTTCATAATGGGTCACAAGGAAGGGTGGGGGGGGGGATAAAGCATTGGCATGTCCCCAATAGCTTTTATTGGGGGGAGCATGTCCCCCAATAGCTTTGACTGGGGGGGCATGTCCCCCAATAGCTTTGACTGGGGGGGCATGTCCCCCGGTGGCGACGCCCCTTTGCTCAGACAAAACATGTGCTAACTTTGAGTAGCCTTCTTGAGCACAGGTAAAAAAGAGCCGATTTAGTGCTGCGAATCTGCAATCTCGGCAATGCATATTTAAAAGCATTTACGATTCATTTTCTATCAGCGGTCCTTGCACAGCTGCTCAGCGCGGGACACATAGGTGCTCAAAACATCTGAGTGAAGCCGGGTCGGTGCAAGTCGGGTTTGTGCCACAGACAGCATACCTGGTCACCAGGTTGGCTCAATTAAGATAGCAAAGAGCAAGGCGCTTTGGCACAGGGGGAAACTGCTCCATCAGCTCCAGACCCTCAGCAGGATTTCACAGCTTCATCTGGGCTGGCCAGGCCAGACAGCTCAACGACCTGCTGCTGCTGCGACTCCCCTGTTGGGGTCTGCAGCGTGGGGGAGCCGGAAGCTTCCGCCTGCTGCTGGCCAGTGCTGAACCGCACCCGGAACTTCAGACCGGGCGGCCACGACAGCCGGGAGGAGCTGGCGCGGGTCAGGTCTGCGCGGCCGCCAAATCATGATGGATTGATGGGCTGATTGCTGTTTTATTGATAGGGTGAGAGACAGACAGACAGACAGACAGACAGACAGACAGACAGACAGACAGACAGACAGACAGACAGTCAGACCAGACAGACAGACAGACAGTCAGACCAGACAGACAGACAGACAGACAGACAGACAGACAGACAGACAGACAGACAGACAGAGACAGACCAGACAGACAGACAGACAGACAGACAGACAGACAGACAGACAGACAGACAGACAGACAGACAGACAGACAGACAGACAGACAGACAGTCAGACCAGACAGACAGACAGAGACAGACCAGACAGACAGAGGCAGATCAGACAGAGACAGACAGACAGACAGACAGACAGACAGACAGACCGACAGACAGACAGACAGACCGACAGACAGATACAGACCGACAGACAGACAGACAGACAGACAGACAGTCAGACCAGATAGACAGACAGACAGACAGACAGGCCGATTGTGAATGGTCACTATAAATGAATGAATGCGCCTAAATCGGAAACCAAACGAACGTCAAGAACCAAGGAAAATTCCGTCAAAATAGGTGAACAAAACGCACAGGCTACGCTCGTAGTAAAAAATCAAGCTCAGCAAGAGCACACAAGTAAACAATTACGAAAGTTCCTTAAGGTACTATTAATTCTATATTAAATGCTAATTAGAAAGCATAAAGTACAGTATGAACTTCGGGTGTCCCCTTAAAAGTGCACTAGTTACGTTAGAAAAGCATATTGAAAAGTTGTTTTGCTTTCCCCAGCTTGCCTACTGTCATGAGTAGAGTGTTGGGCACTTTTCAGACAGTTTGAAGACTGTATCAAGAATCAAGTGGTTCCGGCATTCCAGAGGTGTCTCTAAGGAGCCTGGCCTGAGCTAAGTCTGAGCATTTAAATGTCACATGCAGGAAGTTGGCGTTATAAAATAGGGACATTTGAAGGTGAATCGCGGGGACACCAAAGGTCACTCAGCCTCACCTCCGCCAGCCTTGCCAGATTTGCCCTGCGGCGACTGGAGCTCGTCGGCGTGCGGCTGCTGGAGCTGCTGCTGAAGTGTCGCCGCCTCGTCAGAGGCCGGCTGAACCGAGACGTGCAGCAATTCGTCCTTCAGCGAGGGCCGCCGCAGTCAGCGTGGTCCAGCTGCAGCGAGCCCGGCTGCTGATGCTGGTGCGACACGGCCGAGCCGAACGGGCCACCGGCCGGGAACTCGGCCGGCACAGGCGCGAAGACGCCTTTGGCGAATTGCTCGAACGTCTCGTCGCGCTGTTGAAATCGATGGACCAGCGACTCCAAATAATTGGCGCGCTCCTCGTAGCTGGGGGAGTTTGGCGCGGGGTGCGGCACCTGCTCAGCCTGACCACGTGTTTGCGTCACACTCAGAACCCGATGACACCCCATCAACACATCCCCGATCACAGTCATCACATCCCGGATCACAGTCATCACATCCCCGATCACAGTCATCACATCCCCGATCACGGTCATCACATCTCTGATCACGGTCATCACATTCCGATCACAGTCATCACATCCCCGATCACGGTCATCACATCTCTGATCACGGTCATCACATTCCGATCACAGTCATCACATCCCCGATCACGGTCATCACACCCCCGATCACGGTCATCACACCCCCGATCACGGTCATCACACCCCCGATCACGGTCATCACACCCCCGATCACGGTCATCACACCCCCGATCACGGTCATTACACCCCCGATCACGGTCATCACACCCCGATCACGGTCATCACACCCCGATCACAGTCATTACATCCCCGATCACGGTCATCACATCATCACATCCCGGATCACGGTCATCACATCTCTGATCCAGGCCAGACACCTATCAATCATCACCTTAGGCCCCGCCAAGCAACTCACTAGTTTACAAAGTGCTTCTTAATCGATCGAATCGCACGGCTCGCCCCAATAGCCGTCGCCCGCACCAGGGACGCCAGCACGGGCTCTGCCACCATGGCGCCGGTGAACAGCGGCCCGAAGAAAGGCACCTCGGCCTTCTTGTCAATCTCGATGCGGTACAGGCCAGATGGCAGCGGGTACACCACGATGATGACGTCACCAAACTCGGTGGGCATTGTGCCGCGCCGGTAGTCGCGCGAATGCTCGGACCAGACGATCATCACCTCGTCGTTGCCGAGGTGTTTTGTTTTGCGCAGCTGATCCTCGGCGCCGCCGGCCGTGGGCATTCTGGTGCTCACGTGGAAGAATATTTCGCTGGTTGAATCGGCGTAGTAAGGGGCCGTGGTGCCGCACTTGCCGGAGGCGTGAAAGCCGCCCATAAAGCCAGCGTGATTCGCTAGCGACACCTGTGTGTTCGATGGTTGAGGACGGGAATGAGAAAATGCACACCTGGGGAGATAAGAGAGATGAGAAAATGCACACCTGGGGAGATAAGAGAGATGAGAAAATGCACACCTGGGGAGATAAGACAGATGAGAAAATGCACACCTGGGAAGATAAGAGAGATGAGAGAATGCACACCTGGGGAGATAAGAGAGATGAGAGAATGCACACCTGGAGAGATAAGAGAGATGAGAAAATCCACACCTGGGGAGATAAGAGAGATGAGAAAATGCACACCTGGGGAGATAAGAGAGATGAGAAAAATGCACACCTGGGGAGACGGGAGAGAGGAGAGAATTAAGACTATATAGAACGAACCTCCCAGCCAAGGGCGCCCACAAATCGTTCAAAAGCCTCCGAGCCGCGGCAGTTGGACAGGATGCTGCTCTTGTCCTCCTGGCCGTAGGCAACATAAACCACGGCCAGTTTGTGTGTCTCGCGGCAGGGCAGACTGTCGAGATGCTTCAACTCCCTGGCAAGCTGGGCGGTCTTATCTAGCAGGCACAGGTGCTCCCGCCGCTCCCAGGTGAGGAAGCCCAGCTGATTGACGAGATGCCGGCATTGGTAGAAGGGGCTCATGGGCTCCTGCACAGCGGCCGGGGCCTCCTGGGCCGGGACGGACAGCAGCGAGTCGCGAGTGCTGGCGATGTGGGCGCTGTCGAGCCGGTGCTGGGCGGCCAGCTGCTGACTGACCTCCTCCTCAATGGCGGCCACGAACGGGTCTCTGGGCAGGAGGTGTGGCAGTACTGAAAATTACTCTAATAAAACACTGCTCTAAAACCACGAGACGTTCCGGCACAAGTCGCCAATAAAGTCGTCTAACGACTCTGGCAGAGTAATTGAGCATTGAGTTATGTTTGAAGCGAAAGCTGAAAGTTGACCGACTTTTATACGATTTTACAGCTCACGTGACGCGCTTGTGACGCAACAGTCCCCTCACCGTCGCATTTGACGCGTTTGAGTTGTTAAAAAGTCACAAGAGTCGCCCCAGAGTAGCTAGAGTCACTGGAGAGTTGTTTGCCGATGAAGCACCTCACCCTCAGTCACCAATGAATCACAGCAAGCGGGGAAGCTGGATTTTCCGATGAAGCACCTCACCCTCAGTCACCAATGCATCACAGCAAGCGGGGGAAGCTGGATTTTCCGATGAAGCACCTTACCCTCAGTCACCAATGAATCACAGCAAGCGGGGGAAGCTGGATTTTCCGATGAAGCACCTCACCCTCAGTCACCAATGAATCACAGCAAGCGATACTCACTTAGGATCGGCCGGCACATTCAGCGGTACATTGGGCGCCAGCAGGCACTCCGGGCTGGTCTCGCCGATGTGCACCAGCAGTCTGTCAAGAAAGTCAGTCGTCTCGGACTCCTCTGTGCCAGCATCGTCGATACCCATTGAGGTCGAAAGTTCATTGGCTTCTTTAGCCGAACCTTCCCAGCTTCCATCCGCTGCCTCCGCTGGGCTGCCGGACTGAAACGCCGGGCCAGTTGGAAACGGCAGCGGCGGCCGCAGTTGATAATCCGGCAGGGCCTTGGCAACGGTTGCTGGGGAGAGCTGGCCAAGCAGGCTGTCCACAGCGTTGCCGGGCCCCTTCGGGCAGTACAGCAGGCTGAACTCCCAGACAAATTTGCCGCATATCGATCGCAAAATGGCGCGGGATAGCGTGGCGCTGGAGAGTGGCGCCGAGGCGCCGGCGCCAGTGGAATCCGACGGCGGATTGGCGGTGATTTCCACCAGGCTGAGCAGCAGCCGATTGTCTATGGCCAGAATCTGCGGAGGCGAGATCGACGCATGGATGATTAACTGCATCTAATAGTATTTCAACAGCAACAAGAAACGCAAAAGCTACTGCAGCTGTCTTTGGGATGAAAAATGCCTCGTCATCTAATTAGCTGAGCTAACCTGAGTGTTGGGCTGATTCAGCACCTCCTGGCTGAGATCGCCAAGGTTGAAGTCCAGATCGTGCTGCTCGGAGACTCCGCAGTCCAGCCTGGTGGCCCCGGCCAGGCCTTTGGGAAACTGGCCCAGGTGGTTCACCAGGTGCTGCTTAGCCGAGGCGGCGCGCAGCGAGGCGAGACGGGCGGTCGAGTCCAGGGACCCGGCCCGCCAACAGGCCTCCAGCTCGCTCAGCACCGACATGGCCTCGAACACGAGTCCGCGGGGATGCGAGTCGTGATAGTCCAGCAAGCCAGGCATGGGCAGCACCATGCACCAGCTGATCAGGCAGTCCACCAGGCTGCACAGCAGGTACCGCGTGCCGGGCGTCATCGCCGACTTGGGGTCCGGCTCTGCGGGATGGGGCAGCGATTGGAGCCTTGTTGAACAGACAGACAGACAGACAGACAGACAGACAGACAGACAGACAGACAGACAGACAGACAGACAGACAGACAGACAGACAGACAAGCCTGCAGTCTGGGTGTTTCATCTTTTCCATCTGTTCGGCCCCGCCTCGATCCCCGGCACCAGCTGGCCGCAGCACTAGTCTCCCTGCACTGCGGCTGGCCCTACCGGCCCTGCGCGACCTCGGCAAGCCTGCGGCTCCCCCCCCCCCTCCTCCTCGTTGTGATCTGCGATTCAGCTTGACTTTCGGCCAAGAATTATGCACGAAAAATCGCCGTTGTTCAAGCTTTGGGTAGGAGAATTCAATCCATACCTCTTGAATTTGCACGGTAATAGACTGTGACAAGGTTTTTTATTAGAGTGACACAAGCGCCGATGAATTAATAAGTAAGTCTCTTCAAAGACAGACAGACAGACAGACAGACAGACAAACAGACAGAAAGACAGGCAGACAGACAGACTGACAGACAGACAGACAGACAGACAGACAGGCAGACAGACAGACAGACAGACAGACAGACAGACAGACAGACAGACAGACAGGCAGACAGACAGACAGACAGACAGACAGACAGACAGACAGGCAGACAGACAGGCAGACAGACAGACAGACAGACAGACAGACAGACAGACAGACAGACAGACAGACAGACAGACAGACAGACAGACAGACATACAGCAGCACTCACTAAACAGGGTGAGCGAGTGCCGCACAGCCTCGCCCAGCGCCTTGACAACGTCCACGTGGATCTGCGGCAGCGCGGTGGCCAGCTGGCCGGCCAGGTTGGACAGCACGGCCAGCAGGTCGGCAGCCAGTCGAGCGGACTTGGCCTGTAACGTGGTCGCAGGCTTCACCACCCGCAGCAGCTGGGCGAAGCACTCGCGAACCCGCAGCACGTACAGCTGATCGTTGAGCGCCTCCTCCTCAGGCGAGCAGCGGGCCGCCAGCAGCTGGTAGGCGAACAGGGCCAGGCTGCACATGGCCAGGCTGCGGCTCTCCTCGGCCGGGTCCGCGCTGATCACCGAGTCCAGCACGCGCAGCACTTGATCGGCCATTCCCGGACACTTGCACAGCCGGAGCGGCCATGGCGACGGCTTCCGGTTGCTGTCCTCCTCTCGGCCGGGGTCCAGGTAGTCCAGGGCCGAGTCGCCGAAGTACACCGGGAAGGCCAGCAGGGAGCCCACGGCTGCGATGGCGGTCACCCGGCAGCGGACGCGGCGGTTGGCGGTGGCCGAGTCGCTGATGCTGATGGATTCGACTGAGCAGATTTGCTCGGCGGCTCTGCGGACAGCAGATTGAACGTAAGGAGGAGCCGTCAGTCAGATTTGTACTTTCTAATGGACCTTGAATTTCAATACCCTGATTATTCACTGATTCACCGTTATAGACTCGAAATACAAGCGCATTAGATTCCTGACTTATGTCCATTCACAGACTCCTGTGACTAATTCCCATTCACAGATTCCAGTGACTAAATGACCATTCACAGATTCCTGTGACTAATGTCCATTCACAGATTCCTGTGACTAATGCCCATTCACAGACTCCTGATTCATGTCCATTCACAGACTCCTGATTCATGTCCATTCACAGACTCCTGATTCATGTACATTCACAGACTCCTGATTCATGTACATTCACAGACTCCTGATCCATGTCCATTCACAGACTTCCTGTGACTAATGCCCATTCACAGACTCCTGTGACTAATATACATTCACAGATTCCTGTGACTAATGCCCATTCACAGACTCCTGATTCATGTCCATTCACAGACTCCTGATTCATGTCCATTCACAGACTCCTGATTCATGTACATTCACAGACTCCTGATCCATGTCCATTCACAGACTCCTGTGACTAATATACATTCACAGATTCCTGTGACTAATGCCCATTCACAGACTCCTGTGACTAATATACATTCAAAGATTCCTGTGACTAATGCCCATTCACAGACTCCTGTGACTAATGTCCATTCACAGATTCCTGTGACTAATGTCCATTCAGATACTACTGTGACTAATGTCCATTCACAGATTCCTGTGACTAATGTCCATTCACAGACTCCTGTGACTAATGTCCATTCACAGACTCCTGTGACTAATGTCCATTCAGATACTACTGTGACTAATGTCCATTCACAGATTCCTGTGACTAATGTCCATTCACAGACTCCTGTGACTAATGTCCATTCACAGACTCCTGTGACTAATGTCCATTCACAGATTCTTGTGACTAATGTTCATTCACAGATTCTTGTGACTAATGTCCATTCACAGATTCTTGTGACTAATGTCCATTCAGATACTACTGTGACTAATGTCCATTCACAGATTCCTGTGACTAATGTCCATTCACAGACTCCTGTGACTAATGTCCATTCACAGACTCCTGTGACTAATGTTCATTCACAGATTCTTGTGACTAATGTCCATTCACAGATTCTTGTGACTAATGTCCATTCACAGATTCTTAATATTAATGCCCATTCACATACTAATGTTACTAATGCATATGCCCATTCACAGATTTCCCCGAAAAAATCCCCAATTCAAGTGCTACGCCCCCCCACTCCAACGAGCCATACCATGTTCAGACACCAGTCCCTGGTCACAATTTCCGGGGCCCAAACTAAAACTCAGCAAACTGCAGCGCACCTGATGAAATCCAGGGCCAGCAGGTGCGAGCAGGGCAGCGGGGCGCTGAAGAACGCCGGGCCCGCGTGCTCCATGACTTCGTAAACTGCGGCGAGCTGGTCGCAGCCGGACAGCACCGAGTGCAGAATCCAGTAGAACTGGGCTAGGTGCTTCGGCGACACGTCGTTGTCATGGCGACGAACTGTGGCCCGGCAGAGCAGCCGGAGAGCCTGCAGTCGAGCCTCCTGGAAACGGGAGACGGGCAGGCGGCAGGCGGCCAGGAGCCACGGCACGATGTGAGCGACAGGCGGGATGAAGGCGGGCGCACCGCGGGGCGGCCGTCGCCGAGGTCGCACCAGCAGCGGCGGCAGCGAGGCGGACGAGCCGCTCGACCGGACACCCCCGCTTCGTCGGGACCGTTGCCGACGTCGCACACTGTCGGTGGCGCCGTCGGCGACATCGTCAGTTTCCACGTCGGCGTCGTCAGCTCGATCGTCGGGGTCGGAGGCAGCGGCAGCGTCGTCGAAGTCGATAGCGTCCTCGTCAGCGGCCGGGATGTCCTCGGCGCACCGGTGAGGACGGCGCCGCCAGCGTCGGCGGTCAGCGTTGACACCATCGAGTCGCCGACTCCGTCCGCCTTGTCGTCTTCTTCGTCATCGTCAGCGTCGAGTTGATCGCCGCCGGCTTCGTCGGACTCGTCAGACTCTGCAGGTGCATTTTAGTAGTATAATTAGTAGTATAAATAAGTGCAGTAGTGTCGCAGCCCGAGTGTGTGAGGGCATTGCGTCAACTTTAACTTCAAGGGACTTGGGCGAATTAATTAGAATAAGTTGCAAAGAACACTTGGACATTGTTATTACAATTTTAGCACCTGTCGCAGACTTTCTTAGTCATCTGAGTTACCCAGTCTAAGTTGGGGGGGGGGGGCGTAGCCAAGTGGCGCGGCGCTCTGGTATGCCAGCGGCCCAGGCTCGATTCCAAGTGCAGTCACATTAATTCGGGGCTAAATTGGAATCTCGGCTTGGCTCTGCTCGTGCAATTAACGCCTTTGAGGGCCAA